>QANT01004755.1:0-45948 GCA_003254885.1 Purshia tridentata | reverse complement strand
TGGTTGGGTGGGGGTGGGGGGTCCGATTAGGGAGGGAGGAAGAGAGATTTTTTTTTTTTTACTGCAGGGCAAAAAGGGAAAAAAATGGAAAAATGTTGAGAGGGTGGTCAACTTAGCAGCAAAGGGTGGTCGGTATAGCCTGGGCCAAACCAAAAATCAAACAATTACCGCGGTTTGACCACTATTACCGCCAATTAAATCGTCAAACGTTGTTGGTAACCGGTAACATTGTTTCAACCTGGGCCTAACATTGGGCTTGGCCGAAAGTAAACAATATAACTAAGCTATTGGGCTGGTGGGTGTCTTTCTCTTCGGCCCAATCCATTTTTTACAATCTTTTATAGTATGAGAGAGGGACTGCTATATGCACACTCTTCTTCCTCTCACCTCACACCATTTTTTTTCTTTTAATTTTGTCAATTTATCAGTTCATACCCATAAAATTATTAAAATACTCCCTTATGAATGACGAGGTCAGAGTCAGGACTTAGGGTGGTAGGGTTTTTGAGTTTTTTGTTTTGTTTAATGAGGGTATTCTAAAAATTTTTAGGGTGTGTAACGAAAAATTTAGAAAAAAATGCAAAGTGAGGAGTATATAGTGAAAGGAAGAGGGGTGTGCATATAGCATCCCTTCCAAGAGGGGTGCGCCAAAGATTTCACCACAGCTTAGTCTCCTAGTTCTTCCAGTATTCCTTGTATTCCAAGTTTACAAACTTGTATAGCATTAGGATATCTTGTATTCCAAGTTTCTTAGAGCCACACTGCCCCCAATTCCACCACAAGAAACACCGATGGTGAAGCATAAGCGGACCGAGCGAACACAGCAGTCAATAGGCTTTCCTCCAACGATGCCGCCCTTCAACGAAGCTCCGACCACCGACTCTTGTCCAGTACGAGGATACACATGTCATTCTCGAATACTAACATGGTCGGAGAAGGCGGGTGGGCTCAGCCCAATTTTGTTAAAAAAACAATAACTGCTTTGTTTGTTATGAAGCCCAGCCTATTTGCCAAACAGTTGGCCCAGCCCATTATGCTTAAAGAGTTCAATTAAATTTTTCCCAACATGATGGGGGTGCGTCTAGGCCGAGTAGTAGTGGGCTAAAACGATTAGCAAGAGCCCACAGCAGTCAAACAAACAAATCTCAAAGTTAGCAAACTTCATTTGAGAAAAGAAGCCGGTGATGATGAGTGTCGACATGGTGTACGTGTGCCATTCATGGTGGAGCTGTTCGCTGTCAGTGCCGGCCAAAAGCCACTCTTTATACCCAAAAATATATTTATAATAATCATAAAAGAGGAACACACACGTGGCACACCCCCTCTGGTTTTACGTCGCCATGCTGTCAACGCAGGCGCACTATAGCTCAAATTTGATTAAAAGAAATATTGGAAATGGAAATGGAAATGGTTTAAGATGAAAAGAAGTAGCTTTAAATGTACAATTTAATTGTTTGGAAAAGACAGTAGGAAAAAAGTCAGTCTTCAAAGATGCTGTGCTGTAACTTGGCCAAAAGAAAAAAGATGCTGTGCTGTATAGCCTGTATGCCAATGCAAATCAGACAATTAATTTCTTTAAGTAAATACCTCTTCTGACTATTGAAGAGTGATTTTAATAATTTGGCAAAAAAAAAAAGAGTGAGTTTAATAGGCTAATAGCTAGAGACTTTCAAAGCCCACTGAGGGATTATAATAAATTTGTTCATCAAGCTATATATCAGTATTAATCCTGGTTATGTATGCATGGATTTATGGCTCCAATAAAAGTAATCAAAAAAAATTTATTTCATGCAAAAATATTCTTAGTTCCACAGATTTGAGATATACTACTAAAGTAATGAGTATTGACTAATATAGATCATATTACTTCTATTTTACGGTTGAAAAAAAATAAGGGTAAATTATTTAAAATTTTATTTTAGAATTTTTGTACAAAAAAATTATTTAAAAATAATAAATAAGTTTACCTTATACAAATAAAATTCACACTTTGTACAAATAAACCCACTTTATATTTTTTTTTATGACAAAGTATGAATTTATTTGTACAAAATGAGATTTAGTTGTGTAAAATGAGACTTATTTGCCAATAATACAGATCATATTGTTACTTATTTATTAGTTATTATTGGCAAAAAAATTAAAATTAAAATAGAAAAAACTGGGAGTCGAGTCCACGTAGGAGAGAATGAATATTCTGAGAATTGAAATAATAAAATACCGTTTTTTTATTGATACAGTTAAAAGGCAATACCGTGGGTCGATGCCGCTTAATTATCGGCAATGTCGCTCTCCGACGCCCGAGATTGAACCTGTAGCCGTAAGCGACGCTCGCTTTTCATCTCAATCTCCCTCCCTCTCTTCCCTTCTCTCCTTTCTCTCTCTTCTCCCAATCCTCTCCAACCTGAACATCTTCACAGCAATGAGAGCTTCAAAGCTCCCAAAACCAGCTGCAACACAGAGACTCACACCTTCCCCACCATCAGGTACTCCAATTTTCTCTGCAATTCCGTTTCCGTTTTAGTTTTTTTTTTTTTCAATTTTGATCGACACCCATCTCGATTTCAAGGATACCCATTTGAAATTCGGTGTTGATTTTATGGTTTCTATGCTGTATCTGTTCTGTTTAGCTCAACTTTCAAAATGTTGATGGTGATTTGAAACGATCTCGTATTAGTTTTGAACTTAACTTGATTGATTCTCAGAGGAATTCTATTGTGGATCTGTGGCTGTGTGCAGGAAACGATTTTTCAAAGAGAATGGACTTGGAATTTTATTGTTTTGTGGTCGCAGCTTCAACTAGTCCATTTTGTGAAGGATTTTAATTTCGTATTTGTGATTGTATAGGCTGAAATTGCATAAACATATATATAGTGGGATTCTTTTATGTATAAATCTGTGGATTTGGACGGGCTTGGCTTGGTGATTGGATCATAGAGAAATACTATATCAATACTTGATTGTGAAACTAGAGAAAGAAATTTTATAGGGTTTCTGAATTTTATTGTTGAGGGTCAAATATATTGTAATTGGAAGAACATTTATTCGATGACTATGACGAAGAAGTGTTGGAGTTAAAAGTTTGCATACAGTTTGCTGGTGTGAAGAGTGGCTTCTATGCCTGTTTTTAGTTTGGATATTTGAGGAGAGGGGTATAGCAGCTCAGGTAGCTGAGTGACCATTGTTATGCAGCTACGAAGGTCTGAGAACTTGCTTGATACCATGACCAATGAGGTGCCTGGCTTCTCAGGTCAAAGGATCCAGCAAGAATCAACCTTAGTTGTCCCAGTCATGGAAAAGAATGTGCATAAACATGTCTCTGTACAGACAGGTGAAGAATTTTCTATGGAGTTTCTTCGGGATCGTGTTGCAGCGAGAAGAGTTCCTGCTGTCACTGATACGGTTCAGAATCGTGTTGGGTTGAATTATAATCAGCTGACATATCAGGATCTTACTGGTATTCTGGGATTGAGGAGAATGGATTCTAAATGTGCATCTGATACATCTGATTTTGTCTCGACAAAAGGGTCTGGTAAAGATATTGAAAACGAGGCTTACGTTGATAAGTTAAGTAGATACAACAAGGAGGAGGTTTGTTGTGGACAAGATAGTGGACAAGGATCAAGGAAGGCTTTTGGTGAACTGAATATTGACCGGGCTGGTTTTGGACCAACTGCCCCACTTATTTATATGCCTGAGTCCCCTCATTCCAACAACCTTAATGGTTCAGGAGTTTTGGATGGTTCCCAATCCGGGAAGATGAAATTTCTTTGTAGTTTTGGTGGAAAAATTTTGCCCAGGCCTGGTGATGGGAAACTCAGATACGTTGGGGGAGAGACACGCATTATTTCCTTCAGAAAAAATATTTCTTGGGAAGAGCTTGTGAAGAAAACTTCCAGTTTTTTTAACCAACCTCATACAATCAAGTACCAGCTTCCAAGTGAGGATCTTGATGCTCTTATATCTATGTCATCTGATGAGGATCTTCAAAATATGATAGAGGAGTACCATGGGCTTGAAAGGCATGAGGGATCTCAGAGACCGCGAATCTTTTTGATTCCTGTGGGTGAATCTGAAAATACATCTTCCTTCGAGGCAAATACCATACAAGAAAGTAACCCTGATTACCAGTATGTTGCTGCTGTAAATGGCATGGTAGATCCTAGTCCTAGGAAAAACAGTGGAGGACCGAATTTAACTGCTGAAGCAAGTAAACAGGGAACCAAGACTTTGCTATTCCCTTTGGAGATTAATAGCAATTTTAAAGCCTTGCATCCTAGTCAAATTTTGAGTGATTCCCAGAATCTTACTATGTCTTTGGTTCAGTCTCCTCCTTTTTCTCCAATTCCACATCAGTGGAGAGATTCCAAGAGTGCTCATTTACAATCACACGGCGTTAACTCATGCCGGGGTAGTAATGAGAGCAGCTCTTCTTTTGTTAGTGCTCAACCACCACCTGAGAACTCCAGCATTAACACTGCTGGGTCTAATAATCCTCCACAGGGAGCAGTTATGGATTATCACTGCCCTTATAAACAAATTGATGATAGGCAGCCGGGCCAATCCCATGGAGGACATTGTCACAACCATGATCTCAGCAAAGATGTTGTGTCTACTTTAGATGTTGGCCAAAATGATCGTGGGTTTGATGGATTCTCCCATGGGAATCCAGTACATAAAGAAAGACCATTTCATTCTGAAAAGCCTATCTCACACCTAGAAGATTCAAGGGTTCTGTTGTCAGGATCTAATGATTCCATTGATTGTCATCATGGCTTGCCACATGCGTTTTCTGATTCAAAACTGCAAGAGAATGGACGGAGGTCTGCATACTGTTCGCAAGAAGGAATGAGCCCATCATCCCCCTTAAACTTTGCAAAGACTCAGAAGTCATTGCTTCTGAACTCAGATACCTCACTAGAAAAGCCAACTCAACTGCATGCCAATATCGACTCTTTCAATCCTCAGGTACAAAATAAGTTAAATGATATTGAGTCGGTTGGATTGCAGAGAAGACGTGATTTTGCAAATTCTTTTCCATGTTTAGAATCATTGGACAGGAATGAACATACTTCCAAAGGTATTGGTGATATTCGTGAGAAGTACCGACCAGATAAAAAGGAAGATTTGTTGTATTTGGAACCAAAAAAGTTCGATGGAAAGAATCCTTTCTTGTATGAAGATGAAAACCTATTTGGGGAAGAATCACCTGCTACTGGTGTGGAATATCAGAACAGATTGCCTAATATAAACCCCTACCAAACATCTATTGTTGCCTCTGGGGTTGTGGTTCCTGCAGCCATTAATTTCAAACCTTTGGTAGATAACACGGTGGAGGACCCCAAAAATTTCAAACATGACAAAACGCATTCCAATCTTATTGTCCAGAGTGAAAGAACTGCCAATGAGCACGATTGCGCTTTGACAGGAATGACAAATGGTGAACAAGGACGCAATGTTTCAGGGGCCAGGAATGCTGAAATTCCATGCTTATTTCCAAGTACTAGACAGCACTCTTGTAATGAAAATTCTTTGGCTGATCTCATCTCAGGGTTGTCCAATGATCAGGATTGTGCTTTGACAGGGATGGAAAATGGTGAACAAGGACACAATGTTTCAGGGGTCCGGAATTCTGGAGTTGCAGGCTTATTTCCAGGTACTAGACAGCACTCTTGTACTGAAGATTCTTTGGCTGATCTCATCTCAGGGTTGTCCACTGGCTCAATTTCCCAAGAACCTGCACAGCCTCAACGTGTTGCAAGTCAAAAGGATATAGGTTTCCAAGAACCCCTGCTAATAAACTCTGCAAATTTGTACCCATTGACAGTTCTTGATGATCCTGAGTTGCAAAAGAGTGACCATATGGTGTTGCAAAATCCAATCCAAGATTCTGCATTTAAAAGAGAGGTCTCTCTCCTTGATGATGACTTTGTAAATTACCTAGATGTGAATGTTAAGAAGTTGAGCTTGAATGTCGAAGATTTTGCTTCGGCTCAAACAAAACCCCCAACATTGAGTAATGATAAAAGTCAGTTGGAGTCAGCGATAATTGTGGAAGATGTAACCAACGGTATTACTCCTGGCATTCAGTCTTCATCATTGGTTTCCCCATATGCTGTGGATGAATCCGTTGGTGATCTCATGTCCCCTACTGCAACAGAGATGGAGAGCATCATTCAAGACTCTGAGTACGAGGTAAAAACTGATTAGATTTGTTTAAAGTCTCTGATTTTGTAAATTATGTATCTACTTGTGGGTTTGAATTGCTGCTTGTTTTGTTTATAGGATGATAAGGCTGATGAAGGAGACAAGAATGAATCATTAAGTGATGCAATGATAGCTGAGATGGAAGCCAGCATCTATGGCTTGCAGGTATTCGCTGATGTCTTAGTTTTCTTCTTGATTTAGTAGATGTTTTTGTTTAATGAATTGAAAAGGTTTTATTCTATTTTCATGTTTGGCAAAATTGTTTGTTTTGCGACTGGACCCTCCATTGCTGCAAGCTTATGTTTCATCATGCTATGTAAAATTTGTCTTGAAGAGATTGGCCTTGCCATTAAGGACACTAAATATTTGTAGTGACAGGAAAACTGAAAACTGAAAATTTATTTCTTAAAATAATAGAGTTCTTTATTTTTATTTAAAGAAAAAAGATATTATTAGCACCTGATGGTTACATATGATGGGATTATTCTTATTGTAAATTGCAATGATCTTATTATCAACCTTTTTCATGCCTCCTAACATATTGTGTTGTTGCCAAATAAGAAGAAATGGTCCATGCCCCTTTTGCCTCCAACCACTTAATTCGGAGTATAAAATTTTGACTCTTGGTCTGTTTTGAGTATAGATGGCTCAATACTTGCCAGTCATAAGTTCTTGTCAAGTTTCTGAGTTAACTTGATAACATGTGGTCAAGTGTATGGTCTATAGGGAGAGCTAAATCTGCTGATAAACAAAGGGATGTGTGGTGTACTTTGCTTACCTGTGAGACGAAAGATCACTCACGTGTGTTTAAACGTTAAGGGATGGGTAGAGAGACAGGGATTCTTGTGGCCATTCATGTCATCTGAAACAAAAAGTCATTCATGTGTGTGCAAACTTCTGATACTCTATTTGATTGCTTTAGGTGTTGTTGTTGCTCCTTGTGATTAAAGGATGACTGAGATGCTCTCTTATTTGTGACGGACCAGCTTTCTGGCATATTTTCTTTTTTGGGTACTTATAAAAGTTTAGTTTCTTCAAGCAACTGAATCTTCTAATTCTGATGTCCAGATTATAAGAAATGCTGATCTTGAAGAATTACGGGAATTGGGTTCTGGTACGTATGGAACTGTATTTCATGGAAAATGGAGGGGATCAGATGTTGCTATAAAGAGAATTAAAAAGAGCTGTTTTTCAGGGAGATCATCAGAGCAAGACCGATTGGTGGGTCTCCTGCACAAATTTCTTTCCAGTTCATTTTCTTTATTCTCTCTCTCTCTCTCTGGAGTAATTTAGCGATTGTTTGGATCTGCACCTTATGGACAGTTTTCTTTTTCTTATTCTTTTTTGTAATAATTTGAATTGTCATTCCTTTACCACTACAAAAAAAATTTATATGTGAACCTGATTGGTTATTTTGGCTGTACCAGACAAAAGATTTCTGGAGAGAGGCGCAGATCCTTTCAAATCTTCATCATCCAAATGTGGTTGCATTTTATGGGGTAGTACCCGATGGATCTGGAGGAACGTTGGCAACTGTAACCGAATATATGGTGAATGGATCACTTAGGCATGCCCTGCTTAAAAAAGATAGGTAGTTTTACCATAACTTATTTTCTTTATTTGCTTCCTACAGTTATTTATGCATATCTTAGATGATGGGATTCTTTATGCAGATCACTTGACCGTCGTAAAAAGCTTATAATTGCCATGGATGCAGCTTTTGGCATGGAATACTTGCATTCAAAGAATATTGTCCATTTTGATTTGAAGTGTGACAATCTGCTAGTCAACTTGAGGGATCCTCAAAGACCTATATGCAAGGTAATTAGTACGGAACCAAGTTTCATAATCAAGGATTGAACCAAGTTTCTCCTCTCTTACTTTCTTCAATTTTTTTCCCCGGGGACTTATTTCTAGGATTAATTGCACATTCATTATTTGTAGGTTGGAGATTTTGGGTTATCGAGAATCAAGCGCAATACTTTGGTATCAGGTGGTGTGCGAGGAACCCTTCCGTGGATGGCACCAGAACTGTTGAATGGTAGCAGCAGCCGGGTTTCTGAGAAGGTTAGTAGGATTTTATATAACGTTAGTGGCACTTTAGTAGAAGGTAAAATTAGATTGTTCATTACGGAAGGTAGCTTTATGGTATTAATTTTGACAGGTTGATGTTTTCTCATTTGGAATTTCATTGTGGGAGATTTTGACGGGGGAGGAACCATATGCAAATATGCATTGTGGTGCCATCATTGGTAAGTTTATATCCTGGACCTACATGTCATTAGTATTGATTGTGCATGGAAAATCTCTTGGTGCAATTGTTTTATTCTTTTTGAAATGTTATATATGATCGTGTAAATCCTTACTTCCATTTGCATTTGTGGATTCTGATTCATGGATCTCTTAGCTTTTAGGCTGAGTAGGAGCAACTTTTTATTCATTATGAAGCTCAAATAATGGATACAATAAGTTCTTGCAACTTCCATGATCAAAATAATAATAAAGAGAAAGTTATTTAATTTCCAATATTTTAGAAAATTATATGTGGGCATCGTTGGGTATATATATATATCAGTGGTACCACTATAGTTGAACAGAACTATGTTATGCGTTAGCATTAGCAGTTATATTATCTTTTATCTATTCCCTCTTTTAACACCAAATATAGTTTCCAGCAACAAAAAGAAGAAGATAAACACCATATATAGGTTAGAAGATATCTTTATATCGGCCACCTGAAGTTGTTCTCGTTTAATGATGCTTCCAACCACATCTGGAGCTAGTAATCTATTAACTTTGATAAAAGAAAAAAATAACATTGATTCCCATAGGCTTAGTTTCTTCTGTTTCTGTATGTTAAATAAGTATCTGTTTTTATTAGGTTTAGTAAGGATACTTTACATCTTTGTTCAAAACTTTTTTGCCTGATTTGGTAACTTGTGAACGAAGGGGGAATTGTGAAGAACACTCTTCGACCTCCTATTCCAGACCGTTGTGATTCTGAGTGGAGGCAGCTGATGGAACAGTGCTGGTCACCTAATCCTGAACACCGGCCCTCATTTACTGAGATAACGAACAGGTTGAGGGCTATGTCGAATGCACTTCAGGCGAAGGTACCTACTAATCAGACAAGACAGATGAAGTCTAACGTTTGTGCATAAATCGACAGTGCATGTGAGCACATTTGACATTCTTTAGGTACCAGGATTATCTAGTATCTCCAATGGAAACCCTTCTGGTTGAGGATAAAAACTTTGAGGTTGATCAGTTCATCCCCACAATTTGATGGTCTATTGTTTCGCTCTTCTCTTGATAAAGATATCTTATTTTTTTATTCTTTTGTAAAAGATACACAGGGTCATACTAGCGTGCAAGCAAGAGACCATCTAGGCATCTACAATTTTCTTTTAAGTTTGGTATCCATGTTTTTGCTGGGGAAACACTTGTCCAATATGTATATACACAGAAAAGCATAGAGCTTTGTTTGATTTATTTGCTTCAGAAGCTTTTCCAGCCCATTTAGGCTTTTATTTCTTATTATTGATAATGTGCACTGCAACTTATCTGGCTTCCAACCTTTTGATAATGGCTCTTCATGTGGCCATGCGAACGTTATGTTGCATATATGACAACCCACCATAGATTATAAAGGAGGACGTTTGGTTGGTTACTGTAGAACGCGCCCAAAATGTTAAAAAAATGGTGATTATTTTTTGTTGGAAAGTAGCACCAATGTGCTCAAATCATGGACTAAAGCACTTATGATTCAATATATTGCAACTTAAACATAAATTATTTATTGAGCAACTTAAAATCAAGTCACACCCAAATCCAAAACCATCACCACCCAACACCATTACCACCGTATCAATCAACATTGAATCATGGATTTAAGGCGGCCGGCCGGCCGACCACCTTTCTCCAGCTTCCCTTTTAAGTTCGGCAGGAAGGGAACCCGAAGAGAGAGATTGGGTAAGGGAAAGGGAGGAGGGAAGTGACTGGCTGACCAATGGGGCCGCTGGCGGCGGAGTAGGTGGCTGAGTGGGCTAGAGTTTGGTTTATTTATTTATTTTTTATTTTTAAATTAATAGTTGTGTTTAGTCTTTTAAATTGGGTTAAATTAAAGTACCCATCAAATGCTTTTAAAATTTTTAATGGAAAAAAAAAACGAGGAAGTTGTTGGGAGAGGAAGCAGAAACTGAGCAACAAATGCAAGTGTGAATAGCAAGATGTTTGGTTCCTGTGGAAAACGTGGGGTATTGTTTCCTTGTATTTTCCCAAAAGACGCACTGAAAAGAATTGGATCCCTTTCTTCCATCCTGGTCTTTCTGTATTGTGGAGTCCAATAATGGGAACGTTTCAGTGCCTCTCCACTTGCAATTGACTAGTTGGGTCAAGTCTCCTTTTAATAACTATAAAAATGCATTTTGAGTATAGCAAATAATGGGTTGCTCCTACAAAAATTGTGGCTGAGAGAGCATTCCATTTTGGAGAGACAGAGAGATGGAGAAAGCACTTAACAGACAGAGTATTCTGCTTCAGCATTTGACACCCAATCCTTCTTTTTCTTCTGCTCCTCCTCAAACCCATGAATCTTCTGCTCTCTCTGTAAGTTCATATCCATTTCAGAAACCTGATTAGTTTGTCAAGTGAGCCTGTACTTGGTGTTCTTGTTTCGACTTTCTTTTCTGTTTATGTTAATGTTCAGTTCTTAACTTTACTGTGATTCTATATGCGAGTAAATTGTGGTCGAATTGCTTTTTGTGCTTATTTTATGGCTGATTTTTCTCTTTTCCCTTTGGGGTTTTCTCTCCTGACTCTGTTTGTTAGGCTTCAACATGTGCAGCGGGGGATAGTGCTGCTTATCATAGAACAGCTGCTTTTGGAGACGATATTGTGATTGTGGCGTGAGTAATTAGCTAATTTGAGCAAATTATTTAAATTTTGTATCTTTGGTTAATGCTTATAACGTCTCTCTACTATCTTGCTGTAAAAATCATGTTAAATAGGGCCTACCGAACTGCCATTTGCAAATCAAAGCGAGGAGGTTTTAAAGATACTTCCCCTGATGATTTACTGGCACCTGTTTTAAAGGTTAGATACACTTCCAAACTGAATTCCAGAGGAATAAATGTGTTTCTTTGAGTTTTAATCTTGGGTTTTGTATTTCCCTCTTAGTTAAATAGCACTACTTTATCTTATTCCACCTTTTTACATGATTTTCTTTTCATGTAGGCACTAATAGAAAAAACAAATTTGAACCCAAGTGAGGTAGGGGATATAGTTGTTGGTACAGTTTTAGCACCTGGCTCACTTAGAGCAACTGAGTGCAGGATGGCAGCATTTTATGCTGGTTTCCCTGGTAAGTTTTTAATTATATTTGTTGTTCGAAGGACCTTCTTTATATTTGTTTTAGACTGTAGTTTCTGTTTATGGCTCATCACTTCATCTGTTTTATCCAGATACGGTTCCAATCAGAACAGTCAACAGGCAATGTTCATCTGGCCTTCAGGCAGTTGCTGATGTAGCTGCTTCTATAAAAGCAGGATTTTACAACATTGGTGAGAGAATTTCTGGAATATTTATCGATTCTAGGTGGTCTCCATCAGTGCACTTGACCCTTTTTTTTAATACAGGCATCGCAGCTGGATTGGAGTGCATGACAGTTGATAAAATAGACAGGATCCTGAAAACTAACCCTAAAGTATATTCCAACTCTTTTTATTTACTTGATAATTTGTTATACATGAAGAATGTTTGCTTAAACTGAATAAATGTTGTTAACAGGTAGATATCTTTGCACAAGCCCGTGATTGTCTTCTTCCTATGGGTATTACTTCTGAAAATGTTGCACAGCGTTATGGTGTGACACGGCAGGAGCAAGACAGAGCTGCAGTGAGTTTCCTATCGGTTCACATGCATTAGCTACTAGTTAATTTCATAATGCTGAAGCTGAAATTTTGTAAATGTATGTGAATAGGTTGAATCACATAGGCGTGCTGCTGCAGCAACAGCGTCTGGTAAATTCAGTGATGAAATTGTGCCTGTGTCTACTAAGGTAAATGAAAAAAATTGTTCTCCAGGGTGACTGTCTTTCAGTGTTCTGTAACTGATTATTTGTCTGCGTAGATTGTGGACCCAAAAACTGGAGAGGAGAGGCCTGTTACTATTTCTGTGGATGATGGGATCCGGCCAAATGCAAACATGATTGATTTGGCAAAACTAAAGCCTGCATTTAAAGCGGATGGGTCTACAACTGCTGGTACTTCATCACTTGATTGTCTTGATGTGTGTTGCCTGTTACTCATGACAGTATCATCATTTACTTTTACATAACTCTTTCTTCACTTAACTAGTTTGACATATTTCAAGCATTGTGAATGAGTTCATTGCTTTTGTATTTTAGGAAATGCTAGCCAGGTCAGTGATGGTGCTGGAGCAGTCCTCCTCATGAAAAGAAGTTTAGCTATGCAGAAGGGACTTCATATTCTTGGTGTTTTCAGGTATGACGTTTATAATTCTGTTCAATGGTTTTTAACTCATTCTTTGAATTAAAATTTGTTGGGCTTTTGAGAAGATTCTGTGATATGGAAACCATAAATTCTTAGTAATTACCTCTAGTTACTACTTTTGTTGTCAATGTTAATCGGTGATAAATTTTCTCAGGAAGCTGGGATAGATCTTTCAAGAATTTTTGGAATACAATTTTATGCTTTCTGTACAGGAGTTTTGCTGCTGTTGGTGTGGATCCCGCTGTCATGGGCGTAGGTCCAGCTGCTGCAATTCCAGTTGCGGTGAAATCTGCTGGTCTTGAGCTTGGTGATATTGATCTATTTGAAATAAATGAGGTAGTGACAGTGCATTTCTAATGACTTTTTAACTTCCATGATGAATTTTAGTTTAGAAGATTTTTGGCTTAGAAACCTTCTTTGTCTCCTTCAGGCATTTGCATCCCAATATGTATATTGTTGCAAGAAATTGCAGCTTGATCCTGAAAAAGTCAATGTTAATGGAGGCGCTATTGCTCTGGGGCATCCTTTAGGCGCTACAGGTGCTCGCTGTGTTGCAACTCTACTGAATGAGATGAAGCGTCGGGGCAAAGATTACCGCTTTGGTGTGATCTCCATGTGCATAGGTCTCTCCCTCTCTCCCAATTCTGCTTTCAACTAACCCTTATCCTCTCCCTGCCACCCAATTCCGCTTTCAACTAACCCCAAAATAATTAACCTCAATCCCCTTCTCCTAACATATATGAATGAAGGCAAATTATTGAGTGCTTCATATGACAATGTGGAACATGACTAAGCGTGTTGTCCTTGTTTCAGGCTCGGGTATGGGAGCTGCTGCAGTTTTTGAAAAAGGGGACTGAGTTGATGAGCTTTGCAATGCTAGAACCGGCGAAAGTAACAATCTTTTGTGAAATGATGCTAGGTAGAAGTTCCTGTGGTTTTGGATAATCAAAAATAAATAGTTCCCGGGGATTATGTTGAGACTAATTAATAAAGCTGCCTCTATTGCCAACTCTTTGATCACAATGTTTGTTCTTGTGGATTAATCTCTTGTATGAATGGCATAGTCACTTTCCACCAAAACAAATTAAGACCCAAAAGGGTAAATTCTAAAGGCCCCTGTGGGCTGATGTTGGACATTGGGTTGAAGCGAAAACAAAGCACATCCTTTAATGAGTGAGGACTTGACCCTTATTCAATGGACATGACATGCGTATGTTTGAAGAAAATTTTGTATATTTCAAACTGTTCCAATAATATAGATAGTTTGTGAAAGGCTACTTGGATTTTACTCTACTAGCGAATCCAATGTGTGGATTTTCCTCATAATAAACCAAAGAAACAAAAGATGTGTGAGAAACGAGTGGGATTATGTTGAGTAAGTTCGGTGGAGTATGTTGGTAACCATTTCACAGTTAAAGTCGGTCTTTCTGGTCATCCTATAAATAGTGGTTGATTCCTTCATAGAACTGCCAAATGAGGTAGTTGGACTTTTAGTCCCCCTTGGCTTCATTCATTTCACACTAGCAAAACAGAAACCCAAAAAAAGTGAATCTAGCACCAACTCAACTTTCACCAACAGAAACACCTTTTTTCTTAATAACATGCACATGTCCATGACCACGACAAGAAAAACAAAAGATTCAGCCTGGTCTTTCTTTTTGGAAATTAATTCTTTCAGCCATGGAGGTCTCAGCAGAGCAGGTCCATGTTCAGTCAATAAGAGGAACCTTTTTCCTATCTTTTGTAAAGCCATGTTTATAATGGACGGCAGTTTGTTTTGAAAGTCATGAAGCTTAGGGATATTCCTTTAAAAGAGAAAGCAAAGAGAAAGCTTCCAATATGCAAGTTGGGTATAATTGCTTTCTAATATTAATGAAATATGAGGTATCCAAACAATCAAACATGCTTAGTGTATATATATTTTCTTAATTCTTGCTATGTCACTGCTTGTCTCTCTAAATATTGACTAATTTTCTAAAATGGAAAAAATCCAACCCTGAAAAATTATGGATCCTTCATCCCCAAATGTCAAGGAAGCTACCTCTTGGCGGTCAAAAGCATTCTAATTCAATTCACACTAGTCTATATTCTTAGAACTCACATATTGATATGTGGTTGATGTTTACAAAGCTAATACATATGAACCGTGAGGATAAGAAAGAAATATTCAATATAAGTCAATGACTTCTTAGTCATCTTAAGAACAAATTTAAACACCATCCAACTTTTAGCTTGGTTCAACTTAACTCTTATCTTTTCTATGTTTTCTACATTACTATCATCTTTCCCATGTGATTTTTTTTAAAAAAAAAAATCCATGTAATATTTTGGTTAGATGGAGAGGAAAAGATAGATCTTTGAGAGACCATATCAATAAAATGACTCGGAAAAAATAGATTTTTGAGAGACCATATCTATAATATGACTCGCAAATATTGTGCAAATGGGTTTTAATGATATCTTTGTCCTCCAAAGCCCAACTCATTCACTTTCTTCCACATTTTCTTGTTCACATTACACATCCTTTTGCCCTCCAAGATCAATTGCAAAATGCATAATCAAGCTGCAAGTGGGTGTGGAAGCAACATTAAGATGCATGGGTAGGGACCACTTTTTTCCTTAATAAAGGTCACTCTCTCTATCTCAAGTGGGTGCGGTTTCGTGAGTTGATTTTGGGCTTTGCAGGCATCGCTAGGTGAGTCATCTAGCCGACCCCATCGCACATTCTCACTTCCTCTTCTCTATAATTTATTTAAAAACCTCAAGACACTCACACCTCACACAATTCACAAACCCACAAACAGAGGGAGATGGCAGAGAATGGTCTGAAGAAGAAGATCTCAAATGGGGAAGAAGAGGTGATCTGCAGGGACAAGAAAGAGGCTGAGAAGGTGGTGAAGTTGAAGCTGCTCAACTCAACAAAGAAGGACGGGATGTTCCTGACAGAGACACAGCACAACCCATGCTTCAAGCCAAAACTTGGAAGTGTGTTTCCCGCCAAGAGAAAATCAGTGAAGCGAATGATGTTTGAACAGATTATGTTCCACTGTCGACGCCCTTCACCATCAGCTGTGGCCTCCCATGCCCCAAAAGGCTAAAGCTAAGACCTGCTCTCATCACTGTCATTAGATTATATTCCACCACCTAAAAACATCAGAAACCAACAACAGCAAGCACATACACCCATTACCCACCAAACCATCGTAATGCCTATATAGTGTATAATTCAGCTTTCTTCTCTCTTTTACTCTACTTAATTTCCTGTATTTTTCTTTTCAATGATATGTGGTGAGACCTACTTTGACTCTGGTTTGAATTTGACACTCTGCTCATGTCTCTGTCTTTCATATGGTGGTCTAATTTTTCTTGTTTGTAATATGATTCATGGCTGCACACCACTTTTGGCTTTTGATTTTCTGGGGATTCACAGGGTGCCGTTAATGATTTATCTATCATACCCAAATACACAAAAAAGTGAGAGAAATTAATATCCTCGTATATAGAAAACTTAAAACATCCCAGAAACCCAGTTTTCTAAAAGCAACGAAATTTACGAAATTCATTTCATCTAATGCTCGGAAAAGCAAATACTTGAGGAGGGTTCAAATAGGCCATTGAGTTTCATCACTTTGATTTTTCTGCTAGATGGTTATCCAAGTCTGTAAAATTTCTCTGGCACATAAAGTGACATTTCAGTCTAAAATTAGACACTCTGTCATATTGGTTGCTGCTTGACAGTTGACACTCATGCATGGATCCTTAAGCACACAGACACACACATAGATACACAAGTGTATGTCTATGTTTAACGTGTTAGCTATCATCATATATCTGGTTGATATGACTGATCACATGTTTTAGTTAGTGAAGCTCAGTGTGATCTGCTGTGCAGAGCGACACCTGTATCATCATTTTGATATATTACTAGAGCAAACTTCTGCTGCTCTGCTGTGCTGCGTGCCAGCCTCTCACTGAGTTGAAACTCTGCAAAATGAGATAAAAGGTCGTGGCAGGGATAAAGGGAGAGAGTTCATAAGATTTGCAGTGCTACAACATATGAAAGCAACAATCTTTTTGTCTCATTTTGAGATGCTAGTCCTAATTGAATCAAAATTTGAACAGAATACTATATCATAAGAAAAGCTTATCTTTTTCACTTTTTCTTTTTGCTTGTAAATGATCCATGTGTGAAAACTTTTGGCTTTTGATCTCTTGGGGATAGTGCCATCCATATTTCCAAACTAATGAAGTCATTCACTACCTGAAAACCAGAATTTGATTATTTTTAATACCCCAAAAGCCCAGTTTTTAATACCCCAAACACATGAAAATGAAATAAAGATTTGATTATGCCCAATTTTTAATACCCAAAAGCCAGAATTTGGTTTTTTTTAAGTAATACCCCAAACACATGAAAATGAAAGAAATATTTCCTATAAACAACCCAGAAGCCCAATTTTCAACAACCGACAACATTTGCAAAGTTCATTTTCACAAAGACCTTGAAAACAAATACCGAAGGACATCTTAGGCCCAAGCCATCAAAACAAGCCAAGCAAGAGTGTTTTTGCACAAAGGAAAAGAAAAGTACTTCAAATTATTGGGTCAAGGAAAGAACTTACTGAGGAAGTTGTTATGCAATTATAATAATAAACAATGGTGCCAACATAATCTGAGATAGAGATTATAATTATAGGGAGGAGAGGGACTACGCCATGTGAATATGTGGTGCAGATGTGGCACTACTTCCATCACTACATAAAGTCAATTTTTAGGCAGATTGAATTTTTATTCATGGCGATATTCTCTAAAGAATATTATCTTTTTTGAGTTTTGATAACACAAGCAACAAGGAAAGTTTAAAGAATCTCTCTTACATGCTTTTAGTTTTGGGGAGTAATTAATCATACCTTACATAACACACTAAGAATATCCCTGTTGTTTTGTTTTGTTTGTACAAGAGGTTATGCCTGGTACATGACCCTGGAACACTTAGAAGGCAGTTCTTGCAAAACACCACAAAACCAAAGCAACCAAAAAAGAATAGCCTCATTAATAAGAAAACAAACCCAACACATCAATCAAACACACGTGCTTGTCTCAAACAATACAACTGTTGCATATATAAAATGCAAAACAGAGCCAACATCTTCTGCAATTAACCCAAAAGCATCACATATAGTTGGAGAGAGATAAATAAACAAAGGAAACCAAAACAAAAGGCAAGTGAGTTCGATTCGATGGCTATGAGTATGAGGCAACGTGGTGTAACCTCTACCACTCGTCCAAGACAATCTTTTCGTCCAATTTATGAGGATTTCCATCCCCAGTTTGAATTGAAGGAAGAACAGGAAGCTCACATTATAGATATTCATCTCCCTGGTCTGTTTTATTACCCAACTTATATTTGTTACTCATTTTATAAATAACAAAGCACCCTGTTTACAATTCTATCAACTTCTATTTATTTTATTTGTTACAATTTAAAACTTAGATGGGATGGTAATATATATCTTTCTGTGTTTGTTTGTGTTGTCAGGTTTTCAGAAGGAACAAGTGAGGATTAAATTTGTGCATGCCACTGCTGTGCTTAAGGTCCATGGACAACGGCCGCTTGGCAATAACAAATGGAGCCGTTTCAATCAAACCTTTCCTATTCAAGAGAATTGCGATGTGAGTAAAATCCATGGCAAATTTCATAATGGAATTCTTACCATTACATTACCAAAGAACCAAGTTATCACACAACAAGTACTTCCTAAAGAAGCAGCACCCAAACCAATCCAAGAGGCACCAAGCCCTTCAAAAAGTACTACTCCTGGTGATCAAGAAAAACCTCAGAAAATCCAAGAGGATAGTGCTTCGTCTGCAGGCCCTCAAAAAACGTCCTCTGCTGATGAGCCAAACAAGGAAGGCATTCCACAAACAGCTGCTGCTGGTGTTGCTGCCCAAGACAAAAAATCAAGGGAAAAGATTAGTGCTCTATCTGCAGTTCCTCAGGAAGCTGCTGCTGCTTCCAAGGCACAAAATTTAAAGGGTGGACATTAAAGAGAAAGAGGTGACAAGAAGGATCTTCCATTAAGCCCTCCAAAAGGCATTAATGCTGAGCACAAAGCACTGAAAGATAAGGAGGAGGCACTTCCAAAAGTCATTTCAGAAATCCAAAATGAAAAACCAAGGGATGAGAGGAGGGTGATACCTTTGAGTAGTCCCCAAGATACCACAAGTGCTCACCCCCTCAATTCTCATCAAAAGGGTCAGGATGAGAGGAGGGTGATACCTTTGAGTAATCCTCAAGATACCACAAGTGATCATCCCCTAAATTCTCATCAGAAGGGTCAGGATGAAAAGAGGGCAAACTCTAGTGCTGAAAGTGTTGTTCAAAAGGGGATTGAAAATAAGGATGGGAGCAGAGCAAATGGGAAGCCTGCAGAACCAAAGAAGGTTGAGAAAGTTGTCAAAACGACGCCTCTGGAGAAGAAAAAGGAGAATGGTGACCAGAAAAGTAAAGAATTAGCAGCATTGGTTGAAAGGGTTGGCGTCCCAGAGATATTTGAGAAGGGAAAGAAAAAGATGAGCAAGATATTTAACCAAGAGAAGATGCCTAAAGATGAGGATTCCATTGCTGAAAATGTGAGGCAGGGTATGAAAAATCTAGTGAAGATGAAGATGAATGATGAAGAGAAGCAGTTGCTGATCAACGTGGGAGCAGCAGTTCTAGTTCTTATGGCACTGGGGGCTTATGCCACCTACAGCTTCTGGTCCTCTGCAAAACCCAAGAACTAAACCCTCACACTATTTTCTCATTCGATTATATATGCATCTGTTATTACAAACTAACTACACAAGCTAGATTCACAATGTTTAAGCACTGCTCAAAACACAATTCATGACCAAAGATTGTAAAGCTTCAATCTCTTAGAATATATCTTCTGTTTTCAATATGTACTCCCATTCTATTAACAAGTACAACAACAACTACTTCAAATTCTAGTGTCAGATAAATAACAAATTAAATGTTATCTCAGAAAGAGATTTCACCATGTGAATATGTATGTGATGCAGATGGGGGTCAGTTCAGTCCCATCATTATATAAAGTCGGTTTTTGGGCAGCGCTTCTAATTAGAATCATTTTTGTCAACATCATTTCTACTCAGCAAGTCAGCAGTCAGCACCATATTTGGGAATTGCTAAACGACAATTCTATTACCAAATCTAAAACACTTGTTTTAACTTTTTCATATTCATAAGTTTACATTTTCACTATTGGAGTATAAGTTTACGTTTTCACAGTATAAATTTATCGCTTTAATTTGTATGACATATAAAAATTTGATTTTCAAATTAAAATTAAGTGATTAAAGGGTCCTTCTCTCTCGTAAAGTGGCTGTATGATATTATGATGCATCCATCATGCATGAGATCATTTTTTTTGGCCAAATGGTATATGACATTGAAACCTCTTGTATATTTTCATGTGAAACTATATCATGCCATTTTCTGCATTCCCCTGTCCCACGTCTGGTGACGTATATATATGTTTGTTAGTTATTATTCTTTTCTCTGTCCAACCCTCCAATGATGAAGGGCTATAAATAAAAGCAAATGTATACTTTCATCTTTAAATTAATATTTATCAACAAATAAGAATAAATCAGAGTTCTTGGTAACTTATGAGAATCATGAAATAAAGTATGAAGAATAGGTCGGTGTATCGCGTAGGTATAAACATATTTTATCGTTTAATCAAACAGAATTACCCACAAAGTGGAATAAAGAAGAAACATAACTAGACCATGTCATTTCCCTTATTGGCCCCAGTATGTTCAATTCATAATCAGTCTTATCATTCTCACAAGAGTGATGATTAAAATGGCAAAAAAGAAGGAAAAATTTTACAAAAACCGATATTAAATAATTCACTTTAATATCGGTTTTTGCCGAAAGGAATAACACATTTACAAGGAACGTGGAAGGAGGACACAAAGCTATCCAATTTATATACGACAGAATTAAAGTGAACTGCAAGTGGGATTAGAAGCCTAATAAGTCACAAATCCAAATCACAAATCCCCATTATTGTCTAAGCAATCGCTCTCACAAAGCCATGGATGGAGTTGGTCACGTGGTCCCTGTTGATCAAGGATGTGAGAGAAGCCACTAAGCAAGAATGAGAAGAAAGAGATGCAGAGAGAAACTAAGAGATGAAATGAAACACAGAAAAAGAGAGAGAAAATGTATGATTCAGAAAAGTGATTGTTACAGTGAATGAGAAAATGAGAAGCTATACATTCATCGTTTATGAAAGTACAACAATACTAAACAATATATATCAGCTCACAAACCTAACACACATGTCACAATATAACTGGCTGAACTAAACTAAAGAAAATACAATTGGAACCACTCAGACATTGCCATTTGCCACGTGTCCTGAACTTTTAGTTGCTTACACTTTAATCACCTGTAAATGTTTTGGGGGCAACCGGCTATAAACCTATAACCCCTTCTTTTCTACTCTTTATTCCCACCATTTAAACTTGAGACCCCCCTTCACAACATGCACACACCAAAAACTCACTAAGAAAACAGAGGTTATGGCATTGGAGAAAGTTTCAGAAGCAGGGGAGGGCTTGAAGCACTTGAACCCAGATGGAGATCAAGACACTTGGGCCAAAACAGAGTGCCCAAAGGAGCTGATGATGAAAGCTGAGCAGTCTGAGCCATGGTTCAAACCAAAAGCTGGTAGTGTGATACCTAAAGAGAAGAGGTTAGTGAAGACCATGATGCTTGAAAAAATTGTCCAATTTTGCTGTGTTTCAGACACTACAGGTCCTTCTCATTCTGCTGGAGATTCCAAAACCCACAACAACACTAGCTACGTGTACCCAAGCCCACCATAGGCCATAGCATATATGAAGACTGCAAATGTAATAATTGGGTCGTAATCGGTGACATGGTGGTGTAATTTCTATGGCTTTCAATGAATTATTGCTGGGATTTCTCTACTTCTATCTCTTACACTCGCTCGCTCACTCACTCACTCACTCACTCACTCACTTTTGTTGATTTAATCTCTGCGTGATTGGGTTAAATTCATAGCAATTAATGAATTGGGAGTTTCACAATATCCCCATTTGTTCCAGAGAAATTAAGCTTCGGTTTCAAAACCAGAGTTTTGTTCCCGACATATGAATAGCGTATGCGTAGGATTTTGGTCTGGGTTTTCTGGTCTAATGGTTTAATTTTATGTTGTATAAAGGTTGATGATTTAAACGTGAAAATTGGTAAACGAAACTCTGAATTTCTGTAATTCATTGATCATCAAAGTGATTTACAAGAGTCTTTGTAGTAAACATGTACAAAGGATTTAGGCCCAAAGAAAGATAACCTTAATATACAAGAAAGCCTAAATGGGCTAGTAGCCAGCAAAGGGTTAAAGTAAACAGGCCATCATCAAATTGATTAAAATATAGAAGGAGAGAAAAACAGAGGTAGAGAAACAGAGAGAAAAACACCACATCTATATCAGTCTATCAGACTATCAATTTCTCCACCAAAAACACATATGCCTATAAAGGTGGACATAAATTGGAAACTTATTAATGAATTCTTTATCAAAAAAAGTCTGTTACTTAATTAAGAGGATTGGGTCTGCTGCAATTGAGGTATGTAAGGAAAAGGAGAATATAACTAATAGTGAAGAAAGATGTCGGCCTGATGTTGTCGAATATATAACTAATAATGGCCTAAGACCTTAGTTTCAAATATTCAGATCTTTATACCAATTCTTGATAAGAATTTGTCCCACCTCATTTAAACCACCTGGAATTCGGAAAGTATTCCTTCCATTCTATGGTTTTGATCTATTCTTCATTTTCTTTTTTAGAAGGAAAAAAAGAAGCGTACTTCATATTCTACAAATAGTATTTATTTCATATTCATACGAGGACCCATATCATGGGTGAGAAACAAAAAAAGAGATACTTTTCCTCTCTCTCTCTCTCTCTCTCTGTCTCTCATATGGTCCTGCAATCTTAGTAGAGCCGTAGAGCTATAGGGCATGTTGCAATGGAATGAAAGACTTGAAAGTCCTTTTTAAAGTTGAAGAAAGAGTGTTTTCCGGTCTTGCTTTTTCTCTGAAAATAGAAAAATGGTATGATTATGGATTCATGTCACACAGGCGTCTTTGACGATGAAAATGCAAAATAAAACCAAACCCAAGTCAGCAAACAAGAAGACAAGCTAGCCACCCATTATTATCACTCTTAAAAGTACCAAAGGAGGCTGGTCGCCAATGACCATTCAACATCACATTTGAAGTAGATTGAAATTGCAAATGGGGGTCCAAACCAAAGTTATTGTCAAGAGCCGCACTCTCTGTCTCTCTCACTCGTGGGAGTCATGGTCACATATCAAGTACCCTGCCATCAAATCTCATGGTGTCATGTCACCTTCAGATGCCAATAGAATGGGCCGGGACAGTGACAAATCAAAAAGCCCATGTTCAATTCTACGTGTTTTTTGTTTTTCAGATTCAAACTATTCGATTATCTTTAATTACTAAATTGATTATTCTAATATATTTTATTGAGAGATTTAATTAATCTATTTTGGTTATGCATTATTCAATGAGGTTGGACTTTTGGTCCATAAAATAAGCAAGTATTTTGAGTAAAAAGACATGTGAATCTAACTTTTTGGCTAATGAAGCACTTAATTATGCTCAGACCAAAAAAAGCACTTAACTATGCACCATATGCATTACTAGTTTTTAGGGTTACATGTTTAATATAATTAAAACAAGATTTATGGTGGCATATATGCCTTCTAGTAGGGTCAATGAGAAATGTAGTCAAAAGATATACACTTCCAATTATTCTTCTTTTGATTTTGAGTACTCTGGTCTTGACAGCCGTAAAGAAGAGAATTTTAATCCACTCCAAAAAGATCAAAGACAGCGGTGTGTCTAGAAGATATATCTCTCTCTTACGTCACTTACGTTACGTCACAACTTGACAACATATTCAACTGAAAATTAGACACAAATCAAATCAGAGAAGCACAAGCACTGGATATATATATAAAAAATAAATAAAAAAGCAAACTAATAATGAATGAGTGTTTGCAATTAAGTGCAGGCTGGCATCCGATTCCTAGCTCTTTTCTGTTAATTTTACAGCCGTAAAGAAGAGAATTTTAATCCACTCCAAGGAGATCAAAGACAGCGGTGTGTCTAGAAGATATATCTCTCTCTTACGTCACTTACATATGTTACGTCACTTGAATTGATGACATATTCAACTGAAAATTAGACACAAATCAAATCAGAGAAGCACAAGCACTAGATATATATATAAAAAATAAATAAAAAAGCAAACTAATAATGAATGAATGTTTGCAATTAACTCGTTGTGGTATTGTATCATTTTTTTAATTAAGTGCAGACTGGCATCCGATTCCTAGCTCTTTTCTGTTAATTTCCCACTTGTTTTTTTTTTTAATGTATTTAAGTCTTTTAAAAGGTTGAGAACCTTAATCCAATCGATCACAATTCACAGACACATAGCACACTGAAGAGAGAGAGAGAGAGAGAGAGAGAGAGAGAGATGGCATTAATGAGGAAAACTTCAGATGTAGCAGAGCAGGTGTCAAAGTGCTTGAGGCCAAATGGGGTTGAACCCGAAACAGAGTACTCAAACGAGGAGGTGATGAAGAAGAAGAAGCAGAAGAAGCAGCAGCTTCACCGCAACAAGAGTAGTGATCAGGTGCAGGCAGCTACTGTAATCCCGCCACCGAGGAAGTTGGTAAAGACCATGATGATTGACCGCATACTCCAACTTTGATCTGATAACTCAGACCCTACTAGACCTTCCTCTTCTACCTACATATAAGCAAATCATGTCTTGCTTTTCTTGTTAATTTCTTAGTGATGATCTAGTTCATATGGTGTGGTATGGTATGGTGTGTACTTTCTCCATCTGGACTATGGCCTATTAGAGTAAAGCTCTGATTTCTCAGCTTTCTAATTTTTGTTTTTCCTGCTTAATTTCCAATATTATGGGTTTTTTCAATAAATCTGGAAGAGTACTATTCAAACACAAAACTTTTATAATGAGACAGATATAGTGAACCAAAGATATGAAATGGTATCCAGACCTTTACACTATAAAGAAAGGTTTTTCCATGTTATGAAATTATGCCCTCAACCCATAAAAAAGGGGAACAAAAATCATTAACTATGTGTGTTAACTAAATAACATCAATAATCTAAGGAACCTAATCCAGGGTAGTGTTTTGCTTTTGACTGAAAATTAATATAAGCAGAGATGTAGATTGTAAATTGTAATCTATTTATTGGGGTTTTATTTAATTGAATTAGTTGGATTGGGTTGATATTGTAGCGACCACTAATTTAGTAGGCCCATTAGGAGTAGGTCAGCTGTAGCTTCAACCCATAACTAGTAAGCCCATCATCATCAGTAGCTGAAATTTCATAGATTGAAGCGCTACCTCCAGTCCCGAACTGTACCCAGAGAATGGGCTCGCGAAATGGCAAATAAAAAGTCCGATTAAGGCGATCTTTACATTATAATACACCGGGTAAATGGAAAAATATAGAAAAATAAATTCCTTAGGGATTTTTTTTTTGGCCATTCAATTCCTTAAGTTTTAATCCAAATGATGAAAGTAGGATTATGATACAATAACTGTCCAGGTTCAATGTACTGGAAAAATAAAGAGAAAAGAAAATTTTACGAAACAACCATTTCACTCTCTTACCTTAATTTCTTGAGGTCTAAGACTTGTTGAATAAGATACGTGAACAAGGGACTAATGTATGCGCTTGCTAATTAACTTTTGAGTAGTGGATTTTGTTGGATTACTGATTTTCAAACTACTAGGCTAATTTATTATACATGTATGGGAATATATACTAGAGTGAAATTGAGGAAAGTACTCTCTAATCCCTTCAAAATTTGATTTACATTCACAAACCTCCAATGTCATTAAACTAATTGGGTATCCTTTACAACTGGATTAAAAAACTCTCGCTTTATTGACTTCAAGAGGTAAGAAGCTGCTACCCTTCCTTGTTCATATATTATGTATGTAGTACTTTAAGCCTTAAGGTGGGACATAATTAAGCTTAATTATATCGAAGCTAATATGTATATGTATATATACATATATATATATATATATATGCTTGATGCTTAATTCCGACAACACAAATTAAATTAAATTAAAGGCATACGCCACATACCTTATTCCAATGATTTTATTAAGAAAGTCCTATGCATTCAGTTATTTATTTGATGGCTTTCAGTTAACGTTCCATCTTTGTTTCTAAAAAGCAAAATTGAGCGTATTTAATGTACGCAGATTCCCACAAATAGTATTTGTTGATTTAAAAATGCCACATCAAAAATGTACGTTTTTTTTATATAATAATATATAAGATCTTGAATATTTTCATAAATTTTAATTATTCTTACGTCTTCCAGGGTTCCACCTTCCTAAAAAAGAAAGCCTTCATTAATTTTTTAAATTAAGAAATCGATTAATTATATGTATGATATAATTATTTCCCTATCCACCACTATCTAATGATCACTAAATTTAATAATAATTTACTCATCTAATTATCGGAACAATGTTTCTCCAATTAATTTTGTTTTCAACATTTCTATTCAGAATTAGAGCGATTCTAGCTGGAAGTCACGTCCATGTAAAAACCTAAGAAGCTACTCAAGATTCTCACTACAAAGCCTTTTTTCAAACCAAACCAAACTTTATAATTCTTAAGATTGAACGATCAGACAAAAACACCAAGGTTTTAAAGCCAACCGTCACAATAGCTTTTAAGATAAGATAAAGCTAATTGTCAAAATTAATGAATCATCTGGCAATATATTTTTTTCTATTAATTAACGAATAGGGTTTAAACTTATGAATACTTATACAAAATAATTAAAAGTAAAACCATATTAGAACAGTACTTAAAATAGTAACACATTCAACATTTCTACTTTACAATTAAAAGAAATACACTACGTATATTGAGTACAATATATACAAATCAAACCAAGAAACTTCCTAATACTTTATCAATCCCCCATTTGTACAGTTAATGATGATGGTTATGTTAATTAATTGATAGAACTAAGCAAGGAATTTATATAAATAATTTTTACATATTCATAATTGCGCTAAATTTTTAGAATGACATGGTGACTCTAAGCTAATATATATGAATATAGATCTCACTTTTGTTTCGTCATCAAATTAATTGTGAAAAGAATAAATTTAGAGAAACAAAAATAAACAATTAAGTTTGATCAAAATTTTTTGAACCACATGATAAAATATGGTGGGAAATCTAGCTTAATGTACAATGAATTAATGATTATTTTATTTGTTTCTTTATCTGTCATTTTCTGGTAAGTTGAATGAAATAAGCTTAGTAGCTCTGACCACACTATAGCGTCCGAACAAAGTTGATTAGATTCCATTTTTCATGGGGACCCCACTCCCCAACCCAATCACAATGTCACTTGACGGCGTGACGTGGCAGCCCGGAACATCCTCACCAAAAATGTTGTGATATATTTGTCGCATTTGGTTTGAAAAGTGGGCTCGACTAAAAAAAATTACTTAATGTTAATAATGATCGGAAAATACTTGAATCTTGAAAATCAATGTCACTTGACGGCGTGACGTGGCAGTCCGGAACATCCTCACCAAAAATGTGTTGATATATTTGTCGCATTTGGTTTGAAAAGTGGGCTCGACTAAAAAAAAATTACTTAATAATGATCGGAAAATACTTGAATCTTGAAAAAAATTATTAAAATAACAATTGACTATAAATTTCAATGACCGCGAATTGTAAATTAATGGTAGTTTTATATTGGACCATATTAATGTTAAGAATAATAAAGTGAAACCAAATAACACTTTAATTCTCATTCACCCACTCACCTAATTCAGCAACACCACTTTTTTTCACTCTGATTACTAGAGGTCCAACATCAACGAACTCACCACCAGCGCCGGGCCTAACCGCGAGAAACTCTCCTTTTATTTATCTCCCTATCTTTCCCTCCCTCTCTTGTCCTTTATCCTGAGCAAGAGCAAATCATAGTAAAATACTCATATTTACAACCCAAAATATACCCCACCTCCCTTCAATCGAACCAAAGGGCTATTCAAAAAATCCAACACAAAATCATCAAAATTTGCAATAACAAGTATAGATATCAATGAAAAAAACAAGTCTTTGTAAAAAAAGAAAATGAAAGGAGTCAATCCAAAAAATAAGAAAAGATTTTTTAACAAAGTGGGAGAAAGATGAGAGGAAAGGAGGAATCTGGAGGTTGGACTCTTTGGCACTGGTAGTGGGGTCACTGGTTTTGGACTTTCGCGGTAAGGATGGAAAGAGTTGGGGCTAGGTTGTGAAGATTAGTGGGAGTCAAGATGTTAGAGTGTTTGGTTACATAGTTAAGAAGACTAATACAGTGTTTGGTTATATGTTTAGAAAATTTTCAAACAACACATGTTTTTATTATATTGGACTAGATAAACAGTCAAGACAAGAAGATTCTCAAAATTGATCAAGAATCCAAGTATTTTCGTTAACGACAACAGGATATGTAGGTGGGGTCTTGTCTTTAATTAGTAATTACCACTATCTCAATTCCATTTGAGATGCTTTTTAAATTCATGGTTGGGTCAAGCACGTTACTAGGTTAGGGCTTAGGAGAACCGCTTTTAATAAAATATTGAGAAATAAACCCATCCAAGTACTACATAGATAGAAAACAAGCCCATCATACATTCAACAACTTTACGTAATTGGAATACATTGAAAAAGTATGAAGTGGGCAACATGTTACAGGGACAAAATTACTTGTACAGTAGATTTTATTTGTTTTTATTTTTAAAATACTAAAATTTTTATTATATATATATCATTGTATTATTAAAAGTTGTACCATACACATTACACGAATGTCCTGCTAAATATATTTCGTAGATATCAGACTAATAAGAAATAAATAAAGTTGTTATTAATTAGCAATTCAATAATAAATAATTCTGACAAATGCTTTCTCATTGTAGCAATTTAGGTGATGATTCAACTCCTTTAGGATAGGTCAAAAGAACAAAATTATTTTATGGATTGTTTTACTAATAGAAATATTTTGGTATAAATGTATTCCACATAAATAGATATCACCTTTTGTTTTTTTGGCCAAAAATAGATATCACCTTTATAAACAAAGTAGTCGACAAAAGGATCCATATATTATTCCGAACAGATATCGTGGTTGCAGAAAAGCGCGTTAATATGTTTCGTGTTGAGTCATGACATACCTTCCCACTCTTTATTTAAACTCTCCCAAAGGCAGAGGTTCAGAAAACAATATCAAGCAGAAACTGAAAAAAACTTGAGAGGGCAATGAAGAAAGACTCAGAAGCAGCGAAGGCCTTGAAGTATTTGAACCCAGATGTGTGGCCCAAAACAGAGCCAAAGGAGGTGACGATGAAGAAGAAGCCTTCCTTCAAAGCTGGGACGGGGAGTGTAATTCCAGCAAAAAGAAGGTCAGTAAAGAGAATGATTTTTGATGACATATCCCAATTTTTTTGGTCTCTACTGAAAGCACCCCCAAAAACCCATAAGGCTGAAACATGGAAGGCCAAGAAGAACAACAACCACGTTTTTCCAAACCCTCCATAGTTTTACATGTAATGCATACAATGTCGTAGGAGCTGTTGGCCGCTGTTTTAAAGAGCTTCTACTGTACTACTAGCTACGTACTACTAGTCTACTACGGATCGACTTTCACATGTACTTTAGTTTGCTCTTGTCATTTTCGTTGGCTTTCTATGCTTCGGTGCATGTAGTATGTGTTTTACATTTCCTTGGTGTACTTCCTCTGGCTTTAAGATTAATAAAGCGCTATTCTGCTTTCACAGTTTCACGTACTAAGCTTGAAAACCACAGTTTCGTTGTTTAATTTGAGGGTACAATATATACCATTAGTACAGAAAGGGGAAAAAAATAAAAATAAAAAGTTCCTATAAAACTTGGATAATTTTAAAATCCAGAATTTGGAAAGAGATAATTAAAGCGTACGATTTTGGCTCACTTGTCATAATTAGGTGAAGAATACAAAATCATGTATGTTTGCAATCACATCCATCGATCTAAGTGGCTCCAAATTCTTACAATTGTAAAATTATTGAGACATATAAATCTCAAATTAATCAAGCCAAAGATATAAACAAACATACATATGCCTATAAAAACAGGCCTATTGTAAATCTTCCCAAAGATTTTATCTTTTGGGTAGGATAAATAACAAGGCAATTAATGAAATCAATTGTAGTAGTTATATGTAGCTATCTAGCTTTGCATTTTAGCCATTAGTGAACTGTGAAAGGGAAATGTCGGCCTAATTATGAATTGTCCAACTACAAATTATAAAATTAATGAATTGAGTCGGATTGATAGTTTTCAAGTTTCTTTTATGTCATTTTCTGAAATGTCCAGTTCTTTCAATTCAATGCGTGTCCCACAAACCATTTGTATTTTGTTTCGATCTGCCTTTTCCATTCAATGCTAATTGAGGACCAATTTATGCGATTCAGATTTATTATTATTGTTCAGAAAAAAAAAAAGGCAATTGGAAAAGCCCATGAGCCTATAGGCCTTGGGCTGGGCTTNCAAAAAAAAAAAAAGGCAATTGGAAAAGCCCATGAGCCTATAGGCCTTGGGCTGGGCTTTTAAGAAATTTGATATACAATAAAAAATTTAACTTTTATGTGCACTGACTTTAATGCATTTCCCAATAACTATTGATAAAATTTTATCATTACTATTAGTCTTCTACAGTTCTACGAATCTGTTAATTGGAAGGATTGTTTAAAGAAAAAAAAAATTGGAAGGACATTTAGTGTATATTTTATGTGCTGCACTTAGGGGTGGACCTACGTGTGGATCTAAGGTGCAGACAGCTCTCCAACCCATATCTGGCTCTATATATATTTTATAAATTTTCTAATAATTTATGATTTTAGCTCTATAATCTTCTGGGTTATCTAGCTCTATAACATATATCTATATATATATATATATATTAAAGCTTCTTAATTTCTATGATTTCATGATTTTAATTATTTGGTGTTTCCAAATTCTAGAAACAAAATGAAGAAAGGAACATGAAAGTACGTCATACAATAATTTTGGGGTGCTGTCATGACTCATGACTACGAGGAGGACCACACCATACATCACCATAGGACATATCTATAAGTGGGTTATTGGGATGTATGAGACGTGATAGTGAAAGGAATTGTCAAATAAAACTAATCAAATATGTTTAACACCTAATACTAATTTTTGCGAAAAATAATACCTTTTGGACGTGAATTGTTCCAAATGCCTCTTCCTTCTTCTCCAAACCACCCCAATGCATTTCAGAGCCGATAACTTGGTTTCTCTCTCTCTTCCCCCCTCATTTTCTGCAAAAATCAGTATTGAGTGCTAAAATTATAAACTACTTATGCAAATGTGATAACCAAGTCTATTTCCTATTATGTTTTAAAATGCCACCGCCAACCACACCGACACTTTGACTTGAATAAAGTCAGCACTAGCACTCAACACTCAACACTCATGATCACTCAACAGCCGGCGAATAAGTGTCCCTATGACTATAAGATCCCCCTCTTTCTTACAACATTAATTCCATGTTGTCTCGTGACATCCCAAACAATTGTGGTGTGCTCAGGAATTTTATATAATTTAATTTGGTCTTAAAAGTTGTTTGGGGATGTCTGTTGGCGGTGTTGAAATGTTGGAACCACAAAGGAAGATAAGGATGTATTTATTTTGTGGACAATTTTGAACAAGACAGGTCTTCATAGAAAGAAGTTTTTTAGGCTTTTAAACCCGTCTAAATTTAACAAATAGATCCATATAACTAAATTAGTGTCTCCAAATATATGTTCATCATTATCTGTACATCAAACCCTCTACTTGAACCTTAATATATAAAATCATAACCTAAAACCAAACAAAGACCCCACGCGCGCCAATAAGCTGATACTACTACCTTTTGTCTGGGTGATAATTTTATTACTATCTTAATTTGCAACAAATTAATGGACATATTCAGCAAAATCATGAGCCCAACAAACTCTACATGGCATGCAAAGAACTTAGTAAAGAAGAGGTGTGACCATGAGACATTATCAACAAGTGGAATGAATAAACTAATAACTTTATCATCAAATTATCAACAAGTACGTACGAAAAAGAATAAATAAAGTTGTTTAAGTATGTATATATGTATGCATATGCATATTAAAATAACTTTATCATCAATATTATAGTCTCAGGGAAGCTAGCTTCGCTGTCATACCATACATAATAAGATAATGTTCAGCTTAATTACCATAGATGATGAGATAATGTTATATACACTTTGTTAAAAACTAATAATATTTACATGAAAATGAACAAATGAATTTGATGGGTCAACAAATTTAGTGAGCGGCTGCTATATATATTATGATGGAGAGAGATGGAGACTGGCTAAAACTGTTTGCGTTTTATACATCTAATCTTAATGGTCCGAAATTTATATCTTAAACAAAATGAATTTGATCAATTAATTGAAATGTAATGGCATTCTAGCATTTCGATCAGATAAAAAAGAAGTCCAGCAATTACATGTACTCCCTCACTCTCTTCCAAGGCCTACTTTGTTGACTTGGCTACGGCATTACGTACCTTCTTCCAAATTTCCAAACCCACAAACGATATCATATAACCGACCTATCTCAACCATATTTGGTTTCAGGTGCATTACATCTACCATTGGCCCAATAAACAACTCATATATGGATACATGTATCAATTTAAGCATAATAATATATTCTTTTAAAAAAATTTAACAAAAAAAAAAAAATTACATTGGGTTTTTCCCTCTCATCTGAGTCATCTCTCTCTCACTNTATATGGATACATGTATCAATTTAAGCATAATAATATATTCTTTTAAAAAAATTTAACAAAAAAAAAAAAAATTACATTGGGTTTTTCCCTCTTATCTGAGTCATCTCTCTCTCACTCATGGGGTGGAATTTTTCAATACGTAGTGGCCCACTCTCTTCCCTGGTGGCTTATTTAAACTCCCAAATTAAATTGTACATCAAAGTTGAAACACATACCCAAAAAGAAAGCAACAACAACAAGAAAGCGATGGAAATGAAGAGAAACTCATATGGGGAAAACGTCTGGCGAAAAACAGAGCTAAAGGAGCACACCAATGCTGCAAATTGCTTCAAACCAAAAGCTATGACTGCTACTGTAATTCCACCAAAGAAGAGGTCAGTGAAGAGCATGATTCTTCATGATATACTCCAATTTTTTAGGTCTCTAATTTCAGGCCCTACTTTTACCGCATCAACGTCCCACAAGCTGACCACTCAAACATCAAAGCCCAAGAAGACCAACCACGTTTACCCAAACCCACCATAGGAGCTGTTGGTGTTCGATTTAATTAAGTTTGTCTTTACTCTTTGTAATTGGTGTTTTGTTGCTTCCTTGGTGTATAATTTTCTCTACTTGGCCTTAATCAATACTACTTAATCGAATGTTTCTGGGGTCTAACTTTCTTGGTGCTCATTATTTATTCATGTTTACATGCACTAATCTTGTGGCTTTGAAAATAAAAGACTAACAGTACTGATCGAGCTTAATTGAGTCTCATCATTTGAAGGTTCAAGGATCAATTAAAATTAGATATAGCTAGTCCTAAAATCCAGTTTTTGAAAACAAATCAATCAAGTGTGCGATTATGGGTTCACTTTCTACTACATTTATTGAGACAGGGAAATTAAAGTACATAATTTTTTTTTTCTTTTGTTTATATAATTAGATTAAGAATTAACATAAAATCTTACACTCTATATATATATATATATATATATATATATATTAAAGAGAAATTTGATTTAAAATGAAACTTAATGTATATTAGTGACTAAATAAATCAAAATCAATAAATTAGGCAGATATATCATCGTTTTTAATCACATCTATATATGCGAGATCCCAAACTCAAATTAATCAGGCCAAACAAAGACGCCTATAGATACATACTCCTAAGAAAAATTGAATAAATTCATTGGATGTGTGTCCTACAACCACAGCCACAAATTTAATATTTTTGTCTTCTATTCCCATTTTCCACTCTCTCACATTAAACATCAATATTTAATTTGTCACCCCTTTAATTTCGATTCCTTTGCTTTTCTTGGGTATTAATTAACTAAATTACGTGATTTCAAATTTGAATTTAATTAGTATTTCAATATGAGTTATAATTACTAAACTTGAAAATTTGATGAGATATATCATCACTATGGATCGATATTAGGCATAGATTTTCAATGGTAGAATGTCACGTTAATCCCTTTACAGGTAGTTGATGGCTGACGACATTCGATGTATATCGGCGCGACGTGGAATATATATTATTATTTTTAATGGATTGTTCATTGTTGCATTTAAGTGGGGTCCCATAAGACGGCCCCATACAAAACCTTTTGAGGATGATTCGATGAAGTAGGTGGCCCCAGAGCTATAAAAGAATATACTATATTCAACTGCGTGTTCTTAAAATTTAAATATTATTATGGTCTTCTCAAAAATTAATTATTTAAATATTATGATCAACCAAGTCAACCCATTTTTATGGCAAATAATGTACCAAAAAACAAATCGATATTTTAATTGAATTAGTTGGATTGGGTTGATATTGTAGCTACCACAAATTTAGTAGGCCCATTAGGTGTAGACCAGCTCTAGCTCCAACCCATAACTAGTAAGCCCATCATCATTAGTAGGTGAAATTTCATAGATTTGCATGTCGATCCCTTGTGATTATATTAGCCAGGCAGAGCATTTGTGATTTGCGTGCTAATTAACTTTTGAGTACTGTCTTTTGTTGGATTACTGATTTTCAAACTACTGGCCCAATGTATTATGCATGTATGGGAATACTAGAGAGAATTTGAGAAAAGTTTCAATAGAAAAATTATATTCAAAATTCAATCAATCGAGTCTCTTATAAATTTGGCAGATCGAACTTATGTACATTGTGAAAAACTATATCGAATCTCTCCTACTCATCTCTAACTTAGGTTTCACCCACGCGTTCGTGAGTTTGATTTCTATCCAACAATATAAAAATTATTTGGCTATAATTTAAATTTTAAACTTTCTCTCACACTAACTCCATTAACAATTCAGTTAAATAGAAATAATCCAAACTTAAATATAAAATTTAAATTACAAAAGAAAACTTGGGTAGGGTCGTTAGACCTAGACCACGGCCCTTTCCAAGGGGTTGAACTGCGCAATGAAAATTAAATGATTATAAACAACAACAAAAATATTTGTGGGTTTATTAATTACTAATATAGATAATAATAAGTTAAGTAGAATTAAAGTAGCTTGAACATTGTGATCACCAAACTTGTCAAAAGTGTTAGTCCATATTTCTCCGAACTATTCAACTAATTAACACATATTCAATGCATAATGTTATAAACGTGTGGTCCGTCTATATAATTATTTCATTAATTAACCTACTTTCTCTCTTTAAGAAAAAGACTTTATGTATGAGATAATTATTTCCATCTCCACTATCTAATGATCGGACAAATGTTTCTGAAATGAGTGGTATTTTAATAATTTAGTTGTCAAAGTAAGTTTGTTTTCAACATTACTATTGAAGAGCATGCTAATTTGGGAGGAATTAGTCGGTCGTTAAGAGTGATTCTAGCTGGAAGTCACGTCCAAAGTAAATGACAACTTCGTTAAAAAGCTCAGCTGCTACTTAACAAAGCCTTTTCTCTTGAAAAGAAACCGTCCAAGGTTTGAAATTTCTATTCTGGACAGTTGACAAGCTTGGCCTATCAGAAAAAACGGAAAGGTTTCGAGGCAACTGTTTGAAATATTAAGGGCCCGTTTGGATAGAAGGTGATTTCAATTTAAGTTTGGATTTGAACTCTCCAAATTCTGAGTTTAAATCCAAATCTACTTATTTAGAATAATTTAAAGGAGTGTATTTGGATTTGGCCTAAATTCAAGATGGATTTGAAAGGGCTAAATTCATGAATTTCAAATACCTTCTCTAACTAGGTATTTGAAATCCCACCATCCCACTCTCTCTCTCTCTACTTCACCTCTGGCCACAATTGCCGGCGACCACCGCCGGCCACCCTCCGTATAGTAACACATCGATTCAACATTTCTACTCTACAATTAAAACAAATGCACTCCGTATATTGAGTACAATATTATATACAAATCAAACCAAGAGACTTCCTAATACCAATTGTTATATATGTTTATAAATCCATTTGTGTCATCGGCCTTGAATTTGGCAGGCATATATATATATGATGGTTAATTCTGTTAATTAATTTAGAATGACATAGTGGCTCTAAGTTAATATGAATATAGATCTCACTTTCATTTCGTTATCAAATTAATTGTGAAAAGAAAAAAATTTAACTTTAATGACAAATAAAAATAAACACTTAAATTTGATCAAATTTTTTTTAACACATGGTATAATATGGTGGGTTTGAATGAGAATGTAGTGAGAATAAAATCTAGCTTTGGTTTGTCCAGGTAGTTTGTTATCATGTGCAATGAATTAATGATTATTTTATTCGTTTCTTTATCTCTAATTCTCGCACCATGTCACTTATCCGAACATCCTCACAAAAAATGTGCCGATATATTTCTGGCATTTGGTTTGAAAAGTGGGCACTCGTGTCAATAAAACTACTTAATAATGATCTAGAAATACTTGGGTTTTTCAGAAGTTTCTTGTGCTTAAAATTGATGTGCTTCAATATGTACAAAATTGTCACGTGTTACTATTAAAATTTCTTATTAGTAACCAAACAACACTTCAATCCAGCAATACCACTTTCTCTCTTTCTCACTGTCAGAGGTCCAACCGTCAGAAACCCTCCTTTCATATCTCCCTATATTTTCCTCTCTTTCTCTCTCTCTCTCTCCCCCTTTTTTGTCCTCGATCTAAATATCAGATCATAGTATCATACTTAGATTTACAACCCAAAATGCACAACAACTAAAAACCCAATGCCACCCCATCTCCCTTCAATCAAACCAAAAGGGTTCCAAAAAATCCAACACAAAATCACCAAAATGTGCAATAACTAGTGTAGATCTCAATTAATGGAAAACAAACAAGTCTTTGTAAAAAGAGAGAACGAAAGGGGTCAATCAAAAAAATAAGAAATGATTTTCTCAATAGAGAGGAAAATAGAGGGAGGGAGATGAGAGGAAAGGAGGAGTCTGGAGTGTTGGACTCCGGCATTAAGGATGGAAGGCATTGGGGCTATTCGGTGATCAGTAGATGAGTGTTTGGTTACATAGTTAAGAATTCTAGTAGAATGTTAATTTGGTTATGTGTATAGAAAATTTTAAAACAACACAGATCTTTATTCTATTGGACCACATAAAAACTCAAGACAAGATGATTCAAACTGAGAAACTAAATATTTTCCATAATGATAATATGGGAAAAAGAATAGGTAGGTGTGGTATTGTCTTCAAATTGCAATTACCACTTTTGCCACAAAAAAATAAAAATAAAAATTGTAATTACCAATTTTCAACCATCTCAATTCCATTGGGGATGCTTTTTAAAGTCATGTTGGGTCAAGCACGTTAGGGTAACCGCTTTTAATAAAAGATTGAGAAATAAATCAAGATATATGCAATCCAAGTGCCCATCATGCATACATTCGACAGCTTTATGTAATTGCCTAATTACACTACATTTATGCACATATGGTACATGGACAAATTTTGATGGCAATGAACGCGCGTATGGTAGATTTTATTTGTTTTATTTGTTCTTTAGGATAGGACAGAACAACAAAATTATTTAGAGTATTTTAACATTATTTTATGGATTGTTTGACTAATAGAACTTAGAAATATGATTATTTGGTATGTATTCCACATAAATAGATATCACCTTTATTAACAAAGTAGTCCACAAAACGGATCCATATATTATTCCGAATAGTAGTACTTGGAACTTTGGAATATTACAATTGTGAAGTGAGATATCAGATATCGATGGCTGCTGAAAACCCTTCCCACTCTTTATTTAAACTCTCCCAGAGCCAGAGGTTCAGAAAACAATATCAAGCAGAAACTGAAAAAAACTTGAGAGGGCAATGAAGAAAGACTCAGAAGCAGCGAAGGCCTTGAAGTATTTGAACCCAGATGTGTGGCCCAAAACAGAGCCAAAGGAGGTGACGATGAAGAAGAAGCCTTGCTTCAAAGCTGGGACTGGGAATGTAATTCCAGCAAAAAGAAGGTCAGTAAAGAGAATGATTTTTGATGACATATCCCAATTTTTTTGGTCTCTACTGAAAGCACCCCCCAAATCCCACAAGGCTGAAACATGGAAGGCCAAGAAGAACGACAACCACGTTTTTCCGAACCCTCCATAGTTTTTACATGTAATGCATACAATGTCGTCGGAGCTGTTGGCCGGTGTTTTAAAGAGCTTCTGCTGTACTACTAGCTACGTACTACTAGTCTATTACGGATCGACTTGCACATGTACTTTAGTTTGTTCTTTGTCATTTTCTCTGGCTTTCTATGCTTCGATGCATGTATAGTATGTGTTTTACATTTCCTCGGTGTAATTTCTCTGGCTTTAAGATTAATAAAGTGCTATTCTGCTTTCACAGTAGCACGTACTAAGCATGAAAACCACAGTTTCGTTGTTTAATCATGGTACAAGAATCAATATATATACTATTAGTACAGAGAGAAAAAAATAAAGTTCCTATAAAACTTGATAATTTTAAAATTCAGAATTTGGAAAGAGATAATTAAAGTGTACCATTTTGTCTCATTTGTCATACTATAGTGAGAAAGGAAAGAAAAAGTACAAATCTTTTTTGTTGGTTCTGTGTTTAATTAGGTGAATAATACAAAATCATGTATGTTTTGATCAAGAGCAAGTTTGAAGATTAGACTAATTAATCAAAATGAATAAGGCAGAGAGATGTAGGTATATTAATTATTTAGTTCAATCACATACATCTGTGCATGTGGCCCCAAATTATTACAATTGCATGTAAAATAGTTGAGCCATATAAATTTCAAATTAATCAAGCCAAAGATACATATATACATTACGAAAATAACTCTCTCGTCAAAGTTGTATTAATTATAGCTAACAAGTCTCAGGGATCGAGGTTGCAACGCATCTATTGGTCGGCGACCCTAAAGAGCAAGAGTACTGCATCTGATGGTGGTTTCAAAACCATGCCTTACCTCGAATGACCCAGAAACCAAAAATGAGAAAATTCACAAACCCATTTGAATGGATCTGCTTTATTAGAATTAATATTAGATGCTAGCTAGCTAGCTTCTCTCTCCTTAATATTCACATTATATATCATATTCATCATCAAAATGAAGATGAATGCTCATCTTATAAACTGAGATCCAGTCAAATAATAATAAACCCAGTTCTGGGCACGCAAGACCGGCTCTGGTTGGGTTCCTTCTCCACGGCGGAGGCGGCGGTGGTGGCTCGCGACGTTGCGTAGACCTACGACGTTGGAAATTAAAGTTCAACTTTCCGCTGGTGTTGCCAGGTTCTGTGAATCGGTTGATGCTCAGTTGATTGCAAACAAGTCGTCGGCAAATCAGGCTGGCAATAATGTTAATGGAGGTGGCACAAGCGATGGCACCAGTTTTGGCATGGAAATGGTTTCACTAATGGTGGTGACGATTTGAGCATTTCCATTGAAGATTATCTCTAAGTTTTTTGGTCTCTCTCAGCATATGTATTAATTAGCAGCATATATATATATATATATAAACCTTGGTACCTTACATAGAAAATTTAGTGCTATTTTGCTCAGACATATGTCAGTCGGTGAGCAAAATATTTCTCAGATATGGAACAATTGTTCACATTGCGCTGCATGCATGTAGTTAGTGCAGATGATGTTGCAACTAGTGCAGCAACTTTTGTCAACCTCTAAAAAATAGTTTTTTGGTCATATAGGAAGGGTATTTTTGACATGAAATGAGTAAAAAATTTAGAATTATAAGAGCTTTTGCAAAATGGTTGTAAAAATAACTTTTACGTAAAAAAAGAAAAAAACTCATTTCAGATTAAAGCCCTTCTGCTTTTGTGACACGGCAGGAGCTGCTTTTTTCTCAAGTTCTTAACTGGATAAAGTTAATAAACTGTATACAACCCGACAAAGGCAAAGAAAAAGGGGGATTGAATTAATTGAGAGGTAACTATGAATCGCATATTTGGTCCTGAATTAGAATTGATGGAAAGACAGATCGAAGGAAAAAAAAGGAATGGAAAAGAAAGAATTATTATTTTTGTAGTTGTGGGGACACATTGAATTGAAAGAAATGGACATTTCAGAAAATAAGTCAAAACCTTAAACCGTAGACAGATCGAAGGAAAAAAAAGGAATGGAAAAGACAGAATTATTATTTTTGTAGTTGTGGGGACATTTCAGAAAATAAGTCAAAACCTTAAACCGACTCAAGCAATAATTAATCTTATAATATGCAGTGGGACAATTCATTCTAGAATGAGTCATTAGTTTAATGGTTGGATCATCTAAAAACGGCAGTGGTATCCCATGTAATTGGCATATGATATAGTCATAACCGCTCAAATTTGCAGGGTGAATCATGGCTAAAGGCAAAGCTAGATAGCTACTACTATTGAAGGTTTACAATTGGCCTGCTTGATTGATTGATGGACTCAAATATCATCCGCACACGACCAAAGAAAAAAATTTGTTAAAATGAGGGACATTATAGACTTTTCATGTCTAAAACGGACTATAATTAATTTAACTTTGATGAGACTTGATGAGAGTCATTTTTATAAACCAACCTTACTTACCTTGCAAGTCATTTGAGCTAAATTCTCAAAGTAAATGCTACTAAAATCATCAGATAGTTAGAATAATGGAATATATTTTGACCCAAAAATAATAATGGAATATGGATGTGTGATATGGGTTTCAGGGTAAGTTTTTGGTTGGAACAAAATTAATCAGGCCAAAAACAAAGATACATATATCCTTACTCTTAATAATTTAATCATGTAGTCAATTAATACGTGATTATTGAGTCACAGGCCAGCTACCATCGTATACCAAGATAATCGACTGAGATACAGGCAAAAGGAAAGGGAAATATTTGAATTAATCTTCAGATTTGAGGATATTTTCATCTTTATTATCAATAATCTTATAACACATGTAATTTCTTTTAAATAAGTTTATCTCATAAATCATAATTTAGTTATTTTTTAAAAAAATATTAACATATGTTATAATGTTATAGAAACTGAAAATAAGAAGGTTCTCCAACGTCAAGACTTTCAAACAAAAAAAGTCAGTAGGGCTTTTGGAAAATTTATATACAATCTAAAACCTGACAATATACACCCTGACTTTTAAGCATTTCTCAATAACTATTGATTAAATTTTATCATTATCATTAGTCTTCTACTAATCTGTTAATTGAAATGATTATTTAAATAATAAAAATTGGAAGGATTATTTTGGTACTTATGACAACGTTTATAAGTAACATGAATGTGATTTTATAATTATAATTATAATTATTTGGTGTTTACAAATTCTAGAAACAAAAGAAATAGAGGAACGTGAACGTAAGTAAGTTGATAAGTCATACAATAATTTTGATGTTGTGATGAGGAGGAGCACTCCATTCATTATCATTAGTCTTCTACTAATCTGTTAATTGACGTGTAAAGCTTTTCTTATCATTCAATACTAATCTGTTAATTTTGATGTTGTGATGAGGAGGAGCACTCCATACACATCACCATATAAAGTGGGTAATTGGGATGCATGAGAAATGTGAAAGGTACTGTCGCCAACATCACCGACACTTGGACTTGAATAACGTCAGCACTGAGCTCTATCAACACTCATCACTCAGCAGCCAGCAGCCGGCAAATATATATGTGTGTTCCTAATTAGATTAAGTTGATAAGATCCCCTTTCTTACAACATTTCATGTTGTCTCCTCACATCCAGACTTTTCCTACGTTGTCCCAACAATTTCATCAACAAATTCGATGTATTCGCATCATCCTAACCTTATTCATTCTGTATTTATTGCTGATAATTTTAATTATTATATATCAGTGCTTGCTCATTCACTTGTTATACAACATTAATTGTTAACTATTCAAAAATTGTTAAAATCATAGAAACAGCCAATATAGAAATTATTTTAAGTTCATATTACTTAGTTGACAAACATTATTCAAGAGAAATTAATACCTCTAGAGGGTGGAGACACCCCAAATCGATGGGCTAAGTCTCTTGTCTTGTGATCTCCAAATGGTACAATTGAATTTTTTATTCTACAATGACTTTGAAAATTGGTGGGTTGCCATAGCCATTCATACTCCACATTTTGACTAAGGAGCACTCATCTATTCACTTAAAATATATAAAGTGGGATATTAATTTTTGACACGAGTAAAACATGAATCTACCACATTTTAATTAAACATGGTATTACAACTCGTATTCGTGTTTGCTCAAATATAATAAGTTTGGCGGAGATCATCTTCGGTACATATATGCATGCGGTGGAAAATTTAATATCGGGTTGCGCCTAATAAAAATTGAATATAAAATTAAATTTTATGATAATATAATAAAAGAAGTATGTCCAATTTTGGAGGGACATTTGGACTAAAACCATAAATAAATATTTAGATTGATACTTAAATCCCATTATTTAGGCTAATTAAAATCCCATTAAATTTTTTTAATATTTTTTGTACACGTGGCAACTAAAAGCTTGTAAAGATTAGAGAGAATTTGAGAAAAGAACAATTGTATTCTTCTGTATGTATATGCTTGATTAATGAACAGGAACAAGTACAAGGCCTTTTTTATAGAGTATGCCCAGATTGCAACAGGATATTGCTTAAGACAAACCAATTGTCACGTGACTAACTAAACAAACTCTATCTTAACGCTATCAGCAACTCATATATGGTTTAAGTGGCGGAATAAGCAATATGTCTTGCTACATTATCAAATTTGACGAAAGTGAATTGAGACAAAGGTGCACAGGAATACATATTATTCTATCACAGAGTAAATTGAAACAATTTAAATAACATGAGGTACATTAGAAATTTGAAATACTTTCATGAGACAAAACTGATAGTAAAGAAGATAATCAATTTTTAAATCCATCATTGGGTTAAGAAATAAATTAAGTCAAGAGAACTCAGATATGGAAATATCAATAATGTATTAACTTTATTTATGTTTTTTTTCAATCTTTTTTTCATTTCTTTCCAAAAAGATTGAGGATGCACATTGAAGGAGTCTAACTTATTGAATCGGATTATTAATTATAGCCATTTAAATTCATCAAGTACACGAAGTTGATTTGTGATTCTATATTTGTATGTATGTATGTGAATAAATGAGTGATTAACAATATATACGTACATTCTTCAATTCTAGGCAAACTGGTCGAAAGACTTGGAAGGTAAAGCCGCAAAAGTATTGACCAAAAGCAAAATAAAGTTTGCGTGCGCCTCAATGTGTTGGTTGCTTTTTCTTTCCCTTTTTTTCTCGCCGCAGGAGATCAAATTCCAGCACATTATATATAATATCCCCCACTCCCCCCCAAACTAATCCAACTCGTGGTGTACGTCGTACTAAACTTGCCTATTTCCAGTCTCGTTTTATTTATAGACCCGAAAAAAAAGAGAGAGATGCAAATGAAGAAACATTCAGATGCTTCAGGTGCTTCTAAGGAGGTGATGATGAAGCTCCAACTCAACAAGACTGAGATGCCAGTTGCACATCATTGCTTCAAACCCAAACCACCTGGGGCTGTAAATGTCATTCCAGCAAAGAGGAGGTCAGTGAAGAGAATGATTTTTGATGACATAGTCCAATTTTTGAGGTCTCTATTTTCATGCCCTACTCCCACTTCTGCCAAAACCCACAAGGCTGTAGCTAAAACATCAAACATGGCCAAGAACAACAACATCAACAGAAACCACGTGTAGCCAAGCCCACCATAGAATGCATGCAATGCATACACACTGTGTACTAGTTGGTGGCATGCATGGTTTGCTTTTAAGTTTTAAGACAGACATGCAGATCAATAATTTCCTATGATTTCCCTTTTTTGCTTTCTATGTACTGTTTTATTTACTTTTTCTTTCCTCATTGGTGTGTGGTTTATCCGCTGCTTCCTTTAATTTCCTAATAAAGCAGTCGATCTCATTTCCTTTCTTAATTGCTGTCAATGAATCATGTTAATTTTACATTGATAGGGTTTGATGATTATTAATTTGGGTTTGATGATCATTATTGTGCGGTTCTGGTGTAATTCCAGCAAAGAGGAGGTTAATAAAGAGCAGGATTTTTGGAAATGTACTCCAATTATTTTTTCGTCGACTTTCAGGCACTACTACTCTTAATTCCACTTATGCTGAACTCGCAAGTTAGCTGCTGCTAAAACATATATCAAACAAGGCCATGAAGAAGATTGTCATCAATCGATCAATAAGGTTTACCCAAGCCCAGCATAACATGCATACAATATAAAAAATGCTTTAATTTCTGTAATTTAGTGTCCCTTTGCTTTCTGTCATCAATAAAGGTTCACTCCTATTATACTATTGATCAATAATTCTGAAGGATGATCGACACCAATGTACATATGTGTCCTTAATTAATCAATACCAGTATTATTAGTCCACATTAAACAGAATTGAAAGGAATAAGTTTATATTAAAGTAGTTAGGTAAATTCCCAGATTCAGCGCATTTTGCCTACATCTTGCTTCACAATTTGAGTGAGTTAAATAGAAAGCTAATGGTGCTGCTCATGCAGTTGCCCAGCTACTCAGAAGGGGCGATGTGCCCACCTGTGTTTAGCTCTGTTTACTAATGTAGTTTGCTTTCTTGCTTTGTTTTTGAGGATTGCTGTTTCTCTGTGTTGCTTTGTTTCTAATGAAATTTCCAATTTGGCCAAAAAAAATAAAAAATTCCCAGATTCAGTTTTTGCAAACAGACAAGAGGATGCGATTTTGGTCAAATGCACTCAATTTTTTTCTCATGCTGCATGCATGTCATTAATTTAATTATCAGCTTATTTTCTTATCTAAGATCTTATTTTGTTTGCTGAAGGCCCATATAAAATAGCCCATGAGGCTATAGGCTATGGTACACGATATGCTTACTTAGCAACGTATTTTGGGTTATCTAATTTCTTATCACAACTTTAGACAAGTAGTTAAAAAATGACTCCGGGGTTGAGGCTTAATTAAGAAAATTATTTAATTTTTTAAAATATTCTCTTTTGATACTTCAAGTGTCGATAATTATTAGGTGATTGCAAATTTGCATATAATGGTCTTTTGAATTACGAATTTATCATCTTGATCATCATCCTCCTCCTCTATATAGCTTCAAAGTAACCCTTTGATTATAGTAATTAAAGCCCTTAAGTTTTGAATACCAATCCGTTGGATATATATTATATTCAATTTAATCTAATTATTTATTGTTTGCTTTTTTGTTTTTAAAATACACGTTGCAATCAATTTATTTATATTTATATGTCTTTGCTCCCTCCATAATACTAGTACTGTCTTATTATTTTTATTAATAACTTTATGACTAGTATTGTAATATTATATATATATATACAGACAAAAATAATAACTTTATGACTTAGAGCTTTACAAGTCGGCGGAGGCTGCTACATATGAATTCTTAAGCACATTCAACATAGCAATATTTATGAATGAAGATGTGGAGGAAAAAAATTGAATTATATGTTACTCTTTTTGAAACTGCATGTATATAGCATCAACTTAATTGTTGTTAATTAGAAAAAGAAATAATATAATAATGCTTGGAATATTAAAAGTAGGTGGGCTGCTCTTATATTTAATATTATCAACAAAAAACAGAAAAGTATATAAACAAATTTTCAATCCATCATTGGGTCAAGCAAGCAAGTGATCAAGATCGAGTTCTCGGTCTCGGATATATATATATATATATATAT
>QANT01004754.1:0-42783 GCA_003254885.1 Purshia tridentata | reverse complement strand
AATTTAGGTGCGACTGTAACCAAATCAAATCCATTCAAATTTCTTAGAAATTAATTCCATACACAAAGTCCTGAATTAATTTCTCAAATCAAATCCAAAGGTTCTATAGCCCTACCCAAATTACTAAAATCATTTAAATAGGTCATTTACCTATTTAATTCCCAAAAACCTGGAACTACGTGTGGTTTGATCTCGCAATGGGTACGTAGGCNCGTGTGGTTTGATCTCGCAATGGGTACGTAGGCAATCTAGAAACCAAATCTAGATACAACCGCATCTCAAATCGAATCTCTGATTCAACTCAACCAAATTCACCAGACAATTACTGAAATCAATTCCATTTTTTTCAATGAGTCATTCACTCATTAGGAATCCCAAATCCAAACACTCACACATCTCAGTAAACGATTTCAATTTCGTCATAATTGGAATCAAAGGGTCTTCTCTTGTACCTTGTACCAAGAGATTGTAATTAAAAGATGTACTCCATCTTGAATGGGTCGTACCCTAAATAATAAAACTCTATTTCCTAAAATGAGTAGAGTGAGATTATGTTGGATAACAAATATAAATTATTAATATAATAATTTATCAAATTTTTCTTCAACATGGTTTTTTTGTTTGCATGCCAGATATCTTAAAACATGCCAGTATGATCAACAAACAAAAAAGGGATAATTTTATTAAATAATCCCTTTTAATACCAAACTCACTTTTTTAACCCTCACTTCCCAACTTAGTGAATTTATTTTTGGGAAAAGATTTGAGGCCTCAACTTTTGTGCCTCAATCTGATGTGACAAAAATAAATTGTACACGTCACTAATTTTTTTTTTATAATTATGCACATCATTATTTATTTATAATATTACATTTAAATCATTTTTGTTGAAAGACTATCTTATACCTCCAAAATTATTCCATTTGATCTTACCTAATTTTATCTTTCAATTTCTTCTCCCCAACCATTCCCAGCCATCTCATATTCATCATCCTTAATTTCTTTCAATTCCTTATATTTTTTAACTTTTCATTTTGCTTACTTCATCTTTATATATATATTATTTATGTTGTTTAATTGATTTTTCCATATTAATTGCAACTTTGAATGTAATTGCAGGGAAGGGGAAAAACTGGTTGGGGTAGAACTGGGGGTGTTGTTGGGGAGGGGGGGGNGGAGGAGAAAAGGAGATTTATATTCTTAAAAATATAAAGAAATAAAGATGAAATATGTATTGTAAAATTTGTTAATTAATCTTTCCTTGGCATGGTTATTAGTTGTTTGACGTACATGAAAAATGGATATAAATTGTCGGTGGGTTTTGAGCAGTTAGCAACCAAGATAATCAGGGGGAAAGAGAGAGAGAGGAAAAAGGGTTGGGAAGAAGTGGCCGGGGGGATGGATGTGGAGGAAGAAAAGGTAATGATAGAGAAAGGGGAAGAATGGTCAATGGTGGCTATGGTGGATGGTGGTTATGGTGATTTGAGAATTATTTATGTATAATTGAAAGTTTTGTACATTTATAAGAAAGGTTAGGATGGTATTTATAAAAAAGGATGTAATAAATGAATAATAATATATATTTAATTATAAAAACATTTTAATTACATGGAATGCCATGTCATTGAGGCACAAATTTGAGGCACCCTAGCATTACTCTCACCACCCATAATTTTGGTGTAGCATATATCATTCCAAGCTTTCCATGTGTGATGTAAAATAACCATGGTTAAAATTTTGCAATAATACTCTTGCAAGAACAATAAAAAATTACCTTTTCATCCACTATACCCTTCACAAACTTTTCATCTATTACCATTAATGGAGTGAGCAAGATGGGAAGGTCAGAATTAATATAAACACTTAAAATAGAGAAGCTTCCCTGATTTTTAGGCAATGCCAGAAACCTTCAAGAAACGCCAAACTTGAAAGAAAATGAAGCCACTAGTGTACAATGCCAAAAGGCATGCATGCCATTTTGGTGTTGCAATCTCATAAATTGCAAGGAAGCAGGTAAGTATATCCCCAAGTCCCTGTCAAACAGAGAATCCAAAGAAGATGGTCATAAATGCACTTTGGACATTATTAGGGTGTGAACATTATACACATTGAACTACATACACCTTTTGTTTGGTTATAAATTTATATGATAGTAACTCGTGCAACTGCAAATAGGATAAGTATTAAGTAGCAGAGCTAAACTAATTAATATATGCTCTTTGGGGAACTTTTGGTCACACAATGTCACAATGAACTTTCATATCTATGTTGGTTTGCCAAGAGTTTCTATTCACTGTAGCTCTGGGTTAATTGGTTTGCTTAATTGATAATTGAAATCACCAAAGCTTATTTGAGAGAGAATAACAAAATACAAAAAAAATATGGATCAACTGTACTATTTTAAAATGAATTAAAAAATTTTAAGACTACAAACATAAAGGGTATTTTATCATTGTAAAAAAGATATATGTTATCGTAGAATATTCATAACAATAATGCTAAGATCACTAAATAATGTGTCGGCATGAGTATGTTATATAAATGAGGTTCAAAGTAAATTTAAATTTAAAAAATAAAGAAAATTTGTGAACAAATAAATTTGGTCACCGTAGCACTCATATTCTATATGTTTAATTTGAAGCATTATTTGATAAGCAATCATTTGCTTAAGGAATACCAAATACGCAGTCCCATCTAACTGCAAACTGTATAAGGATTCTCTTAAGGACAAACTAATGTAATGCCAATTGCAAAAGCCATATATATAGATAGGACCCATTGGAAGCAGGAATATTGGCTAATAATCAGACTGTTTTTTGAAGTTTAGAACCAAGGGCAGTTCCATCTTCTTCTTTTTTCTTTTTGGGACTGAAAGGGCAGTCCCATCTAAGTGCAAAAATTACTGTAGGAGGATGCTCTGCGAGGGTACTGAGGCTAATGTAATGTGTCACTGCAAGAGTACTAGCATAGGACCCATTTGAAGCAATAATACATTTGTGATTAGAAGTTTAGAACCCACAAGCTCCTAATTAAGACAATTTCATACAGATCATGTGCGTTATTAGACACCAATTATATTTTCATACAGATCATGTGTGTGAGTGTGTCCAATATTTATGTTAAAAGTCACATATACAAAACAAAAACTACAGTATTCTTCACGAGCCTCATTGATGCTTCCATCAATCATTAAAATTAACTTGGTGTTAGAGCTACCACTAGTAGTCCTTAATAAATAGACCATATATTTTATATGTGTGTGTGTGTGTGTGTATATATATGTATATCTCTGTCCAGCTTTCATTGAGGGAATTAAGAGGAGCCTCTGCCCTGTGGATAGAATTTATGTCCTACAGGCTCTTCTCAGTGACTTTTTCCAGAAAGTAGAGGGCAAGAAAATTAATTAAGGAGTTCAAAGATGGGTGGGGTTGCTAGCAAGAAGAAAATAAATTTAAGTGAGAGAGGGTTGAGAGAAAAGGTAAGGCATGTTCAAGAGGAAATGAGTGAGATGGTGTGTGAGAGGAAGAAAGAGAGTGCAGCATATGAGAGAGACATGATGGTTTTTGCATTCAAGGAGGCTGAGTGGAAGCAAGAGAAGAAGAAGATGAGAGAGGAGGTGAAGATGTTGAGGAAGATGGTGGAAGAGAAAGAAGAGAGGATTAAAGGAATTGAGGAAGGTGGGGTGGTGTTGGTGGGTGGGAAGAGTAGTGAGAAAGATCAGTGGGATGTGGTGTTGGGGAGTAGTAGTTTCTTGGCTGAGCAAATGAGAGAAGAGAGAGCAAGGAGAGATGAGACTGTGGAGAAGTGGAAGCAGCTCTATCAGGCTATTAAGATGGAGCTTGATGATCTCATTCAGAGAACACATTGTGGTGGGTCTCTCTCATCTCTCTCTCTCTCTCTCACACACACAGATACACACACTCCCAAGTAATCTGCACAATATGACAGGGACATATTTGTGATGCAAATTTTCCTTGCTGAATTCTTGTTTATGATATATGGAACATACATTGCAATATTATTATGCTGGACCCCTTGAGATATAAACTTAGGGGTTGTATTTATATGTATCTTTAACCTACTGGCTAACCCACATCAGAATTTAGCAGCAGCTGGTTCTCAGTTTCTTTCTTCATTTGAACTCATTTGTTATTTCTGTTCTCATCACAAAAAAAATTATAAATTTCAAAATTTCCCATGATTTTTAATTAGCTCGATCAGCTACAAGTATATTTAATATTTTGGAATGGGTGAAAAATGGAATGACTTGATTCCTATGTATACTGTATAGTTAACCAGATCTAATCTTCATTACCAACGTGTTTTTAATTAATCCATGACCTAATGGAAAAGTTTATGCATGCCAGATTATATAACATGTATTAATTTCCATGATAAGCAATCTCTTCTTTACCACTGTTAATTTCCATTATATATATATATATATATATCTATATAGTTGTGCAATGACATTTAGTTGTCTGACTTCCTGTAGAAAATGGACTGTATTGGAGAGCAGAAGAAGAAGACATTGTGGAAGAGCTGAAGAAAGAACTGAAAGCCAAAGAAGAGATGATTGCAGCCCTAAAATCTCGAATCGTTTCAATGGAGCATGAACAGTACAAGAGGGAACGAGAGGTTGACATATTAAGGCAAAGCCTACGAATCATGAGCTGTAAGAAGACACACCAGGTCCCTAAGAATGTCTCCAGAGATTCACAGCTTGTGAATAAAAAACATGCTAGAAAATCGTGATTAAAATGTATTAAAGTTTTAGTCACTGCTGTATGATGGCCAAAGCATGAAGTGCAATGCAACGATTTGAAAGATTACAAATAATTTGGCATAACTGGAACAATTTAATTGCTAGAAAAACATGTATGGAAAGGAAAATAGTGATAAAGTTTATCGACTTTGTATCTTCTAGATATAATTTGAAACCTACATGTTGGACTCTAGTACTGGTGGAGATAAGTCGGACATGTGAAGGAGAATGTTGGAATATAAAATAATTGTTGACCCACATTTTCTTTTTCTTTTTTTATCAATGCACAAAGCCACGGCCTTCTAACTAAGCTACCCAATAAGCACTGACCCACCTTCATTACATTTTAAGTTTTAAGATTTTGAGAATAATAATAAACCACCAAACTTATTATATCACAAACTTGCCCATGCTAGATTTTCTCTAATCTTATGCAACTGGGCTTGAAATATGGATGAGTAGAGTAATGCAAGTGCAACTCATGCCTGAACAAAAGCATACAAAAGCAGGCTTAACTTCATAAGAGCAATCCAACAAAGGATATGTAGGTGGGCCACAATCTGCAGGTTAAATTATACAATAATGGAGGAGCGCATTTGTGGACCGCACCAAGAGGCGCATCAGGGAGTACTGCAACTTGTTGCTAATGTGAATAGTTTTTCAGCAGCCTTAGTGGTGTCTTATCTTCCAATTTCTGGCCACAGCAAGTAAGGACCAGACAAATAGTGCATCTTATTACTTTTGGGGGTTTTTATTTGTATACAGTTGTACGATGATAATGATACCCTGTGTTTTGAACAATAGTTTCATATTGATCGGGTATTTCATGCTTGCGGACTATGGACAATGGACTATGGAACATGCTTTTAAGTTACTGACTTACTGGAATGTGGACACTGTTTTTTCGGCCTGAAGAAGAATGTGGACATTGTTAACACGTCAAAATTGGACTCCCTTATTAAAAAAGCAAAGAAGAAAAAGCTAGGATGAGCTATGTTTAAACTTAAAAGAGAGAGGAAAGGGACAGAGAAATTGAGGGTAAAATGGGTAAACGAATTACAAAAAGTAAAAAGAGAAACCTTCATACCTTATGTTGACAAATGACCATGGTTACGAAATTTGTTTGTGAAAATAAACAATTGACATTTGAACAAAGCTACACAAACTTAAAATGGCTGTTGGCTCATGTTATTCCATTTTATAAAAAGCCTGTACCCAATGTACAATTTGGAGAAATTCATGGCACCTGGGACACCTGACTAATGGTGGTCTGTTGCAGGCACAATGCCTGAAAAAATGAATAATTACAATTTACAAATACATTCAAAGACATGTATAAATTTCATACCGCCCATTAGACGCCACCCTCATCTGATTGTTTTGTTATCTTGTTCATTGGACAGCGGCCTTGCTGCAGCTTGGTAATTCGATCTCACATTCTGGGTAGACAAAAAATGAAGATAGCAACCAACAATAAGACTAACAGATACTACAAGTTACAAGAAATAGTGATTTACAATTTACAACTCATAGCAGTATGCATTGCAATTAGAATAGTCCCTAATCGTATCATGTACCAAAAAAAAAAAAAAAAACTATGGCAAATCGACATATAGTATGTATAAACTCAACCAGATGAATGTACCTCTAGCAATGTGATGTAGTAAAAATCCTCCATATGCTGCATAACTGCAGTCCCATCTCTGATTGAACGGAATATATTTATTTCGGTCTGTAATATTTTCTCAATAAGCTCCTTCTCACCCTTCATCTGTAGAAATCAAACTTAGTCAAAATTGTGATTAAAAAAAATCAGAAAAGCTTTCATCTATATAACAACTCATTAAAATTGCATTTTGAGCAGTGTGAATATTTTGTAAGAATATACACAGAATGGGTCAGGCATTAAAAATACATCTTGATACCGAATTGAATCCTACTTGACCTTGATTCAGCCTCAATGGTGGTCACACTTCATTCGCTAGATGTCTAAATACAAATTCTGATGCAGAATAATTTACAAGACTCGCACATTATGACATTACCAAAAACTCAATTTGACCATAAATAAGTTCATAATTCGTTTGATTAAGGCTATTAACACAACAGTTTTTCTGATTGTGATAGAGTTTGCTGGTTTACCATTATCTCTAAAGCTTAAGCCATTCAGACGTGGGCCAACAATTGTTCTATTTCTAACATTTTCCCTCACATGTGGGTCTCTCTCTCACACCATTAGAGCTCCACACATGGAATTCAACTTATATCGGGAGGATGCAATTGTAAGGATTCGAACTCATATCTCCTACTCAGGTACTGAGATAAATTTTGTTCCATTACCACTATTCCCAAAGCTTAAGCTGAACCAACAATTGTCTTTTAATTCTAAGATTTCTAGATGCAATTAAGATTTTATCTAGGACAAGAAATTACTAGATGCAATTGGAGTGCTACCCACATCGTGAACATAACGAAGGTACCAAGCCCAGTTCATTTAAATTTCTTACGACTTTATGAAAGACTATTTTTGCTTGGTTTTGCAAATAGTAAGTGGGACATAGCTTCAGTTTTCCAATCTGCGTCAGTGCATGCAACATTGGTTACATCCCAAGATGTAAATGATACATTATAATCGAAAATTCTTAAGAATTGATGGGACTTCTGCTGGATATATGCTCTGTAATCGCTCTCTCTCTCTCTCTCTCTCTCTCTCTCTCTCTCTCTCTATATATATATATATATATCCAAATATTGGATTCATTGATGACCATATGAATGTGATGTTAGATATCCATAAGCAAACATACAACCAAAAGAGAAAGATTAAATGAGGAGAAACGTACAAATTCACTGACAAGTACATCTGGCGTGCACTCCCCAATCACATCAACCTGGTACCCATCTTCAGAAAGCTCCATATTTTCCTGGATAGAAGGTACTGCATTCATTATCTTGCCTTTAAGCAAAACATACTAAATTTTAAATAGTTATTTGTATATATTCTACTAGAATTTCAATTCATTATAAATCATATAAATCAAACTTTTTCCAGCTCTGCATCTTAAGTATTGAGATAATTTTGGATAGGAGTTCAATTTCTGATGCCTTGTGATACAAATCAGTTCAGTTATGTAGATAAAATCCTCAGGTGGCAGGAAGCTTAGCACAACCCCTGCCATGCATTAATTGGGGAGGAACGTAAATGACTGAGAAGCATGTAAGAGCGTAACTCTAAATGCTAAAATTAACCCATGGGCTAAAAGAGAGAGAGAAGGGTACTTAAACAATAAAAGAAATGCAGACACACCTAACCATGCATTTACTAGGGAGAGAACATAATACTTTGCTTGGAACCAAATCATTATAGACTTCATTTGGTTGAAACAAAAGTAAATTTAATAGAATCCAGAGTTATCATATTATTTGGAATAAAAATAAAATACAACAGAATTGGCCTTTTTATTTTTCCAAAGATTGGCAAGTCCTTAACAGCAACTAACTTGTATTTTCATCCCAAATCGAGTTTTCTTATACCTTTTTCTAAAAGAGATCTTTCCTTTTTTGTTTGGGTTGGATCCATCCCTTCGATTGATTATTTTTTTTATAGGAACCTTCGATTGATTGTATTTGAACACACAATATCCCAAATTTCCCTTACCTTTTCTATTGAAAAAACAAACTTTTGGAGCGAAAATTTAGTACCAGTTGGAACCATTAACAATTTGATTGATTATTTTTTTTATAGGAACCTTCGATTGACGAAAATTTAGTACCAGTTGGAACCATTAACAATTAATTTATGATTGATTCTTGAACTTGAATCTAATATTGCATTTGTTAATGATATACTAAAATCCAAATTAATGTATAACTAATCATTTGGAGATATTATCTTAGTATGTATATAGGTTTATCCTCATCTTCTCCGGAGTTTCAGATCCTAAAATATGGGCAACAAAAGAGAAGGAAATTTTACTATGCGAAAAGTTAATAACTGAAAGAATTTAGGCATCTATCTCAAAACCAATTGGTCATGAGAAGAGTAGTTCACACCCTTATAAGTCACTATGCAAGGCCTCACATTTTTGATATGAGATATTTCTCTCAACATGCCCACACATGTGTGGCATCATTCAAGTCTAACACGTGGACAATTCATATTGGGTGACGTGAGAGCACGTGTGACAATTGGGCCCAACAAGTGCTCTGATATAATGAAAAAATTTAGACATCCATCCCAAAACCAATTGGCCATGGGAAAAGTTGCCCACACCCTTATAAGTTACTATGCAAGGGCTCAAATTTTCGATGTGAGATTTTTCTCTTAACAATAACCCTGAACTTAGGTACCTCAATCGGCACAAACTTGTTACTCTACAGATACTGGGGGGAAAATTATGGGCTAACAGAAGAAGAAGAGTGCTTTTTAACCATAAAAAAGCACCCCAAAAGAATTTTTAACAGCTTGAAGCAACAAGGTTCTAGAGGATGATATCAATTATCTCGGAAACATTTAGGGCCGCTACTGACAATCTACTTATAGATCTTGTAAGGAGACCAATTACTTTGTCCATAAAAAATAATAATCAAATAGCATATTGTTATGCCACATACATCTATTAAGAAGTTATAAAGCCTGGAGTAGGTTTCATGTGTTCTGAAATTTAAAAAGAGAATTGATCTAGATAATAAAATGAATGACCTACCATGGCATTTCTTACGTCTCCCGTTGCTAGATAAATTGGTTGAGCTACATGGCAGTAACCCATCAAGCGGGGGACTGTTGGTATAATGTCTCTGTGGTTTACAACTCTCCAGCTATCTTTGACTTTCTGCAAAGATAAGATTTGCATGTTGCAAATATTTTCACCAAATAGACATGTAGCATCCGACAAATACACTTTTCACATATTTAATTAATATTTTAATCATGAAGCAAATTAAACTAAGAGTTGAGTATAACAGTGGATCTGACTCCATTGTACCTGTAAATTTCAGTCCAAAGAGTTCTATGACACTAGTGTAAAATATTTAGAAAGAGTGAACGAGTGAGAGTTCTACCTAATAAAAATAATTTCCCTTATTTTAATTTGAAATCATTTTCTGCAAGGTCTACCAAGATTAGCAGCTACACCACAAATTAGCCTGTTTTATTAGGTCATCTATAAAAAGATGAGTTTTTCCAACCAGAGGTGACTGCAGATGAAATGAATGGAGCCATAGAAACATAAAGATGAGATGGTAATTACCAAACGCTTCAATGATGAATTAAAAGCAGCATGATGGGAAACAACTAAAAGATCACAAATACAATTTTTACCTCATTATAAACTTCTGCAAATCTTTTGTTACCAACCCTAGGAGATCCAAAGTTATACATGGTCACGGAAATCACTCCATGCCTAAACACAGAGAAGATTAGATGCTATAAGAATTTGATATTGCGATATTGTATAACCCAAAATTAACTCATTAGCTTAATTCCGTTTTCTAGTTTTGCATTTCTTTGCAACTTTTAAGTATGTATACTGTATTTCCATTAAATGTAATAAGTATATGACAAAGAATATATCTTGTGTCCCCAATTTTCCAATCATGAGGAAAATATCAAAACAATAATACTACATGGTTTACCTTTCTACAAAATCTTTCAATGCAAAACTTCTCAAAAGGATAAATCATAGGCAAATAATTTTCAAATCTTTCAATCACGTCCACATTTATTATAATCTGATAAAAGGAATAATAACTTCCTTAAATAGAATAAAATAACTCACTTTGCTAATTGACTTGATGAAAGTTCAAGAGCTAGGAGGGTTGCTAATGCACCACCTAGACTATGACCAGTTACATAAACATGCCATTTGTGCAGCGGCTCAGCAAGGTCATCACTGCAACAGAGAAACATCTAACTTTTGATTTGACAATGGAAAATCACATTTCAAGATGTAAATGCAATATGCACAACTAAAAGATTAATCTAATATAGCACAATTCCCTGGCCATGCCAAAGGATTGCTCCTTTAGGCCCAACGAGTATAGAGCTAATTGTATGCTTACGCACCTTTTCGAAAGGAGAAAGAAGGAAAATAACATAAGTTGTACCAATATAATGTAACTATTCGCAATGTTATCCATTTGTAATTAAACGCTTACATATTTATATAAATACTAAGATTATATTAGTATTGTTTGTGATTTTGCAACATTTCAACTGAATTATTGTCAAATTCTCTATGGAATACAACTAATAGATGTAGGACTACCAACAATAACAAATAACAGGAAGAAGATCAAACAGACAACTGAACTGTCTTATCTGATGAGAAAATTCTGAATATCAACTGTTAGGACATGTGTTTACTTATATGATATTATCAGTTAATCAAATGAAAATTTTCAACTGGTAGCATAAGCTGTTAAAAACGAAGTGAGTTCTCATACTTTGCCAATGTGAACTGGAACATAAAGTAGATGGAGAGAACCCATACTTTTAAAAGCACAAGGAGTAAATGGATATCAGAATTAATAAATAATTAACATCCAAAAATATTAAAGGTCCCAAGATTTTATCGTAGAAAGGACTTCAGTGCTTATATATCAAGTATATACGTTATGTAAGCGAATCACATGCCTAAATTATTTAAGTGAAGCAAACTACTACTGCAAGATTCTGTTAGATATCAACGGTTATTAACAAAATTTAGACACCAGCTACACGCTCAGACATAAGATAAATAAATCTAAGAAAAAGCAAAACTTACACATAGCCGATTGCCAATTTAAGGAGTGAAATGATCCTTGTCCTGACAGAATCATATGCACTTAAGAAACCACTATGAACCTGAAATAATTTAGTCACCATCAGTAATCTAAAAGTAGTGATTGGATTTTGTCAATAATCTGTTCATGTCATACATGAATGATTTTCTTACTTGAACTTCTTGCTTGAAGTCTCCACCTATCCTTTCAGGATTTAGCCTAAAGAAGGTACAAAAAATTAACATCTGTAAGAAAATATAACACTTAACATCTCAAATTGTGAAATATTAACCAGGATAAATCAATCAAAAACTAATGAGAAACCTAGTGCATATGAATTATTTAAAATCTGGACCATTTGGCCACCCAGAAAAATGACTGGGTCACGGGTAACCAGTCTGACCGCATTGGACCTTGATCCTTTGTGATGTCATGTTATAAATGCTTAGCTATTTGTTAATCAAGATTGTTTTAAAGTTAAAAATTTAGTGGTTTTATAAAATATACGTCACTAGCTTAACAGAATAGTATTGCTAGCCCAACTAACCACTGTCCACTAACCTTACGAACTGTAATTTGCATCCAAGAGATAACTTTCAACCATACTATTTATCTTAGAAAATAAACCACAACCATTTGAATGGTTTGCCGGGCAAACTTGCATGTCAAATGGTCCGAGTGTGTTAAACATAAAAACGGTTTCCTATACTAATCCGGATAGGAAACCAGACACGTGAACATATAGTCAATATATAGATGTGGAGGAGTTCACGTCTTTATTGTCTACTCTACATGATATTGTGTTGGTCCCGCAAAAGGAAGATAGGAGAATTTGGAACTTTTAGGCTGCAGGAGTTTTTTCATGTAAATCCTTTGTAAGGGTATTAATGGATAATCCTTCACTTTCTCATTTTCCTCCCTCTCATGTATTTAGGAAGGGTAGAGTACCTCCTAAGGTACGGGTTTTAGCCTGGATTGTTGCTCATGGAAGGCTGAACACCTGTGATATGGTTCAACGCAGAAGACCTTCTTGTTTATCACCTCACTGCGGAGAGTTTGGAACACCTAATGGTGCAGTGCCCAGTTGCTGTATCTTTATGGCAGGGGCTGTTTAGGGAAGGTGGGTTGAGGTGGGAGTTTCCTGTTTCTTGTTCTGCCTTGCTGTCAAAGTTTTAAGTTTTTGGAAGGGAAGAAGAGGGGAGTGGTGTTGGGGAGATGTGCGGTGATGGCTATTTTGTGGGTAATTTGGATGGAGGGGAATAAGAGGGCTTTTAATAATGCTAGGGGGGGAAACGGTGGATAATCTGTGGGAGAGAGTCCAGTTTTGGGCTTCTTTATGGGCATTGGTCACTTCAATTTTTTCGGGATTATTCTTTTGTAATTTTGTCTAATTGGGGGGCTTTTGTGCATTAGGGAGTTTTTTCCTAAACCTTTGTTTGCGTGGATCTGTTATTTCTTAGAGTTTGTTTTCTAGGAGCTTGTAGGTTTAGTGGACACCTTGTTCACTGCTTTGTATGTTGTACTGTTTTGTTTTTTTAATGAAAGTATGTTTCTTATAAATAAAATAAAAAATGGTCCTACAAGTCAGTCCGGTCCAGTTTTTAAAATGATGCATACATGCATTATAACTCAAATGAAAATTAGGAAGAAACATAACAAATTATCAAATGCCAACCACGTAAACAAGTTATGACTTGATAAGTAAATGAATTACCCAGCAGGAACTAGCATTAAATCTGTTACCAAGTCCTTCCATCTTGTCTGCAAAAGTGAGAGTAAAGGCATTTTGAACCAAAAGATATAGACCCACACTCCATTTTAGAAAAAACAATATATAACCTACTTGTTCCGTTCCCCTGAAAGCGATAACTAATCTTCTCCCTGCAGAATCACGCCAAATTGCCACCTGCAGCTTCCTATAATTTAGTCATCCACAGTATGATTTTCACAACTAATTGACAGCCTTTCACCACACATACGTTTTTATGAATCTTCAGAATTTGAAGAACTATAACTACTGAAAAAAGGTTCTGCAGTCCTCTCAAAGGAGAAAGAACTTACCTGTGTGTCTGTTGTCGTATTATCTAAGAAACAAAGTTTCTCAAATTCAGATGTTATAAAACTTGGGTGCCCCAGCGAAGTAGCAAGCATCGCCCAAGCCTCCATGGCACTTTCTGCAGTTGAAAAGAGGGCTTTCATCTCTTCAGCTCCCTGTGAACCAGCAAGCTTCTCGGTTGTGGAATATGTCACAACATCATCTTCTACATTACTAGTATTCTCTTCTTTAATTTCACTCTTTCCTGCAAGATTTGCTTCCTTGTTTGATTGAGAGACTGTTGCAGTTAGAACCATTAATGTTCCTAAAACAGAATCAGTCTGCTTTAATAGATCTCTCGTAGCTTGCTTAATATCTGGAAGTGAAGACTGAACCTTGCAAATGGAAAGTGGGCCAGTTGTTTTATCATTATCAACATCTAAGCCTTCTGGAGTTGCAAGCCCAGATTCAACATAAGTTGTTTCCGCCATCTTCTGTGACTGCAAACCAACTCTGTTTAATAAATCAAATCCATCCCACTTTAATTTCTCTGGAATTGGGAAACCAAATTTCTCAACAACATTTCGATTGATTTCATTAGCAAAGTTCTTCCAAAAATGCTTATCTGATTGCATTTCCTCACCAAATTGTTTCTCCAGTTCAGGGGCATGTCCATTCTCAACAGCACCATCATCTGTATTGGACTCCTCTAAATGGCTCACTTCGTTGCAGCCTGTATTATTTAAAGAACCTTCTGCTATACCCTTCTGGGATGGCACGTCTGACACAACAGCAGAATTATCAGATTTCCCAGTGCCTTCTGTCTCATTCTCATCATTACTTGAAATCAGATTCTTCCAAAGGTCTGCATTATTGAATGTCTTTAACTGCCCAAAAGCATATTCCACAAATTGACGTGCTTGCACAGTCTCAGAGCCAACAAACATTTTCAGACCAGGCTCAAAACCATTTTTCCGGAGAAATTCAGAAATAAAGGGGACCCTGCTCCACCACATTTTTCGCTCATCAATTTCATCAAAAGTTTTATACTGGACCTGAAAGCTCAACAGTAGTAATAATAACCTAAATAAGAACAACAAACCAAAAAAGAAAATCATTGTGAAAATGTAAAATCTTGCACGGCCCACAAAGGCCATCAATGCAAATATGTAAAACTTAAACGTTTAAAATTTATTATAGCATGAAAGTATTAGTAGTTGAAACTTGAAAAAACAAAATATTCATATGAAAGAAGTTCCCAATTGAACCAAACATAAATAGTTTACAATAACTTTCATTACAAAAAGAGAAGTATTAGCAGTACAAGAACCATGCATAACAGAAGAAGAAAGGAATATTAAGCATCTTTATAAGTTTCTCATAGAACCCACAACTTATAAGCATCCCTCTGTAAGAGGAGAACGTAACACACAAAGCCTACAGCGATTTTATTTTTTTTTTAATTTTTATCTTTTGTGCTGAAAGGAAAAAGGTTACTCAAGGTTGCAATTCCTGAGAGTCAAAAGGGAGATCAGAAAATGAATAAGGGAAAAGCAAGACCCAAATGAAGGCATTTCCTGGTCTGGAACAATCTTATTCCTTCCGAGAAATCCCAGAGCATATCTAAGATTTTATGGCAAGAAAAAGATTTTGAATGAATGGAACTTTCTCATGGTTTAGGTTTATATTGGAATATATCCATATAAAACCAGCTATAGTAGGTTTGTATATAATATGAAGTAATTGTTTTCATATTCATCAGATCCCAAATGAAAATTAAGGTGCATTTTCACAAAAGGAAATTTATTGCAACATATCTTATCTCTAGAACCATCCACCTATAAAATAATTTCATTCACCAGGGAAACATACCTCTAGGTGTACTTTTCCACCACCTCCCATTCCTTCCAATTCCACCAGTTCTTCATGCAAATTTCCTAGAAAAGTACATGTATGTTATTTGATCACTTTGGAAAGAAAAATTTTACAGCCTCACTACAGACTTGATCTGCTCAACATTAGTAATTCTCTTTCTTACTGTGTCACCTGCAACCATGACTTGAAGTAGAACAAACACCCTAAACTAGTACTATAACAAACACATAAAACCAACCCACTTCAACAATCTGGCAAGATCCATCATTTCAAAACATGCACCCAATGCAAGTGATTAACTCGATTTTTACCATCACAGAGGCATTCCAGACTGATGCTTGCATTCCCCATGCGTTTATGTGGAGCCACAAGGTTTGCATCCCAAGCTGCAACCTACAACTTGATCCCAGATATTAGAAAATTAGTAGCTGTGATGCAACTAAAATTACAACACCAATAATAATTGGATTTTGAATACATCATTTTACAACATTAGAAGTTGACACCTCTTCACTCTGAAATTATTCTTTAGGTAATACAGCATCGATATCATTATCACAATAGCAACAACAGCAATGAACAACAATGGCAATGATGAATGCAGATAACTTATTGTAACTTATGGCTCTGTATAGGCTGAAAAGGCAGAAAGCAAGAAATACCCAATTGATTTTGCAGAATGCATATTGTTGATCAAGATGATACCTAAACAAAGGTCATATGATAACAGGACTGCATTCCCAGTACAGGAAGCTTTCAAGAAATGGATATGATTGACAGCTTAAAAAGAAAGCTAAAATGCTGAGAATCTGGTGTAGGTCCCTTTGGGAAAAGTTTGTGCTTTAAGAATAATTAGATAAAAATTCCATGGAATTTGTAGTTTGTAGTTAACTGGCCATAGAAAGAGGAGGTCTCCATTGAGCACACACAGGTCGTCTAGGAAAAGATAGATTATTTCTCATCACACAAAGAGAGATGAAGATGCCTCTATGCCTTGATGCATGTGTTCACAGTGACTACAGTCACTTTTTAGCGAGGAGTCTTTTCATAGATTTTGTTTCTGTAAACTTTTCCTGAAATTTCAAGGCAACAAGCCGAAGAAGAGAAATAAAAAAGTAGGCAAGAGCTTTCTGCATGGGAACTGAAAAAAAAATTACTTAAAAGAATACATGTTGACCTGAAGATTTTTGGTTGGAGGCCGCTTGATATTAAAAGTGAAGTCCTCGTTCCATGTTGGCTCTTTTGTCCTGCCGCAAATTATATATTGGAAAATAAATCCAACTTATTAGTTGATTAAAGAAAATGCCCCTGACTTTTCTGGATCCAATAAATATGTAAACATGATATGTTTTTTGTCATGCAGAAAACTTGCAATATGATTGAGAAATCTCACATTTCCATGATTCTATGCTATTTTTCCCATTATAGTGGCAACTGTAAACTAAAAAAGTTTCATAAACATTAGCCAAAAAAAGAAGGCAATAATAAGATAACTTTGGAACTCTATAATAAGTGGTAGCATAGTCCACACCACTTGGGTACTTTGAGATGTGCAGTATATAAAAACATGGGCACCTTCTTTATAAGCCATTGCAATGATAAGTTCTACTTATGGGTTTAACATGGGATCATAGCTTTGGGATCATATGTATGTAAAGTTCTTTCGTAAGGTCATATTTATCAGCTGTTAGAGCACATATGGACAATTGAGTCACATCTTGCCCACTTTCACCTATTGTGAATTTGGAAACTAATAGCTGTTAATCTCAATTAAAGACCTTATTTAAGAATCTTAGAAGAAAATGATACTTTGTAAAACCCAAACTTGACAGTTGTAACTATCTAAACCCCTAAAATGCCCTCTATTTCAATGTACTTAAAATAAAACAAATGATATTTTAATGGTTAAAGCAGTAAAATACCAAAAAGTAACTTCTCACTTTCTGTAGAAGTTATCAGATGTGGGAGAAATCTCTCACATACGAACTGCGTGTGAGAATGCTATGCATACACCATATAAAATTTAACAGCTCAGAGACAGATCCTTTTTTAAAGACTTCATTAAAATTATATATTTAACACCATTGATCACATTGACACCATGCAGTTAACACGATCAATGGCCAGTAAAGTCCCACGGTTTAAAATCTGTGTCTATATACTATCTATGTGTATGTGTGTGTATTCAATATGTATATGAAGTCATATTCTCGTATTGAAAACACAGAGCCCCTAGCAAGGTGCAAAGAAATATTGATTAATCACCATAGGAGAGATCCAAAGTAAATTTGCCATTTCTAGTGAGACATGAGCATTATATTAAAATCTAAAGCATCAAAAAAGCCATTAACCAAACTATTGTTGTAAACATGAAAAATTATCATTCTATTTAATCTTTGGAAGGCAATTAATGATTCTAAAATTAATTACATGTGAAAATACCTTACCCCCATTTAATCTTGCTTTTGACAAGTTGACCATCTAATTGCATGACCACATATGGATCACTTGTTCCCTAAAAGCACATCAAATGTCAAAACAGATCAGAAAAAGCTAAAAGGAAATAAAGAAAGAAGAAAACATGAAGTATAAGTATACAAGAAGGGGTACACATGATAGTATTAGTAATTAATCACTGGAATCCTGAATGCACGAAAATTCGAAAATGACCAACCCATGGATCCATCGCAGGGAAATTGAAACCTTTTTTCAATTTAACAGACAATTGACCATCATAGATCTCACGCACAAATGACCTGCATTCATAAAAATCATTTTGTAATTAGTCATGAAAGTTGCAAATTTATCAGTTTATAAGTAATTTTCTTCTAGAAACATGAATCGGGATGAGTTAGATATGAAATACTGCATTCACATCTAAATTTTAATCAAATGCATACAAATAAACATCAAGAGTATCCGATCAGAGTTAGCTTACATCAATATGTACAACAGATATTACAATGTATGCTGTATTAGATAAGAGTGATTGCATACTCTGAAAGATACACCGTCTTACAATCTGCAGCATCAACTTCCAACTTTCCAACATTATGCTGAACAATCCAACAAAATCAAATGAATTTGAAACTAAAACACTTGAGGTAATCCACCATCAGGTTCCCAATAAAGCTGATGAGATGAAATTTAAACCTTTCGTTATTGGAGGAAAACAAAACACCCACTCCTCCAAGCTAATAACTTGTACAAAGCTTGGTTGAGTAGAAAAACTTATCAATTTCTATCTCTTTCCATGTACTTTTCTATGGTTTTTTTAAAACTGAATTGGATAATTATTCGTTATTTGTGAAACTTTGTTAGATTCTTATACAACTATTGTCCATACTTTCTGTAAGACCCTGAAGGTTTTGCCAGTTATACTTGCATGGTATTTTTGGTCTTAAAAAGACCCACCCCAGCTAAGCCAATGAGCTGAGGTAGGCTCATGTAGTGAAACTTCCCCGTTTCTTGGTTCCAATTATCTAAAATCACAGTTCGACGATTTCACTTTGTTTTTTTTTTAAATAAAAAAATATTAAAATTCTCACACTTCATCAGTGACAGTAACCAAGCGAGGCTTCAGGAATCCAATATTAGCTAAGTTGATAAGTAAATTTCTTTCATTTTCCTCAATTTTCTTAGAAAACAAACAATTCATTATGACCCAAAAAAAAATTTTGGTTAAGAAAATTTACAGGAGGGCTAGAATAGGCCTCGAATGCGAAACCGGCAAGAATCACCGCCAAATTGATATCAAAAGGAGGCCTTTCGCTTCCTTCCTCGGCCGGAACCTTTTCAATCTCAGTACCAGCTTTGCAAGAGCAGCAAAATGAGTAAATTCCATCTCTACTCCTTCCACTTTCCTTGAAGGTAAAAACCCTAACTTTCCCGGAAAATGAGGTCGGGAGCCGCCGTGAAAACTTAGGAGTTTGAAGGTTGTGGAGTTTGGGGGGGAGAGAGGAGATGCAGTGGTGTAATCGAAGACGGTAATGGTGGGTTTGCAGAGAAGCCATGGTTGAGTTGCAGCGTTGAACAGAGAAGGTGAGGTAGAGTAGAGACTGTAGAGTGTTAAAGTGAGCGTGGTAGTGGCATATGTGTAATTTTGTGGAGAAGGGGGGAGATTTTTGTAGAGGGGGACTAACAACTGGTACTGGAGTACGCGTATCGAATTCGTCCATGTAAGTGGAGTGGAAGGCTGGAAGCTTTGAGAAGGAAGTAGGCTTAGCCGTTAGTGTCGTTACGCTTTGACAGTTATGGCGGTCATAAATTCAATAATTCATAATCAAATATTTTTGCTCTCTTCTCTGTTTTTTTTATCACGGCTCTCTTCTCTTTTTCTAAGGACAAATAGAAAAATAGGAAGACAAATAAGGAGGGAACCCTCAAATATGAAAAAGGATTCCTACCAATTGACAATGGGAGAGCACGTGCGTCCGTTTAAGCGCATAACGTGTATAACCTACTCTGATACCATAAAGGACTTTAAACATCCATCCCAAAACCAATTGGCAATGAGAGAAATTGCTCAAACCCTTATAAATCACTAACAAAGCCTTCATATATTCAATATAAGATATCTCTTGACAAAACTATCGTTTCTTTTTCTCCTTACTATTTGTTACATCTAACTATAAATGTCCAAATCTTATTTATAATATGGATAGAATTGATTAAATATTAAAAGTGAGTTTATTTACCATTAGAAAATAAATAATAGATGTTCAAATCATCTACTATTAATTTTATAACATTGAAATTCCAATGAAAAAGGAAAAAGGTTCATATCAAAAACATTAAAACAGTGAATAAGGGCCTAATGCTCAGAACCAAACCCGAAAAAAAAACACCACTAGTTGGCTTTGTATGGTAATGTGAAATGTGTGTGGAGGAGAATAAAGATGGAAATTCATGGGTGAAATTAAGAAACCAGCTTTGTTTGCATTACATTGCAGCAATATTTGTACTATGATTGTTGAGCTGTTATTACACCTCCCGTAATTAAGAGGAAAAAAAATTGAAAAACAAAAGATTTCTGTCGAGTTTATTACAACTGATGAGGATCGAGCTTTCTTTAAAAGAATTATTCTGATGAGGAAAGAGAAAAATCCTAACAATTAAAGCCTAAACCCATCATCAAATTAAGTAGCTGCTAGCAATAGTATCATCAAATAGGAAGATGATGGTTAATTTTTCTTCATTTCTTTTCATTCATTCCAAGTGTGTTCTTCACACTGTCCACAGCACCTTGTGCCATGTTCATCACTTGCTCTCCAGTCTGTAACAATTAGAACAATAAACATTAATTAAGAGAAAACAATCAAATGTTTCAAATAATTAAACCTTAAATAAAATGGGGTTTAACAATTAAGAAATTAATTAATTACCTGCTGAAGAAATCCAGCACTCTGGTCCTTTCCATGCTGGGCAGACTCACTGGCTGATTGAGCTGCATCAGCTGTCTTGTCCCTAGCTAGATTTGCTGTCTCTTGTGTGGATTGCATCCACTCTTCTGTCTTGCCCTGCACCAACCCACAAATTAATGCCACTAATTTGTTCCACAAATGCATATCAGTAGTAAAATACTCATACAAAATTATTTACAAAAAGAAAAAATGGTCATAATATACAGATCGCATGATTGTGAATACGAACTACATATTAATTTACAATTTACCAACACAATATTATTATATTATCAAACTATTTGATAAGAGAATATATTTCATACCTGAGCATGGTTACGGGATTGTTGCATGCTAGACATGTTTTCTCAGAAAATTATGAAATTAAGATTTGTGAGTAGTGTGTGAATTGATTTTCTGATTGATGTAAACGTTTCTTGGTTGATATAAAAATGGGATTGTAATGGTCTATATATACTACTTATGGGTCTGATCGATTGTCATAGACAGAGGAGTGATATGTGGATTTGGGAGTTTGGCTTATACAGGCACACATGTCATGAGAAGAACGAGTCTCTCAATGCAGCAGCGTGCATTTCTGCTGTTGAAATGGGCAATTGACACGGTCCTCTCAAGAGCATGAAGGGCCTATATGCAACAACACCCCTTTATTATAGCAACAAAGGAGGGGAGGCAACACAAACTCACCAAAGTGTCTTTGGATTTGGATATTGAGGATTTATAGCTTCAGTAGTAGAGTATTTTGTTAACCAATTTCGACTTTCGCTATCTTCTGAATTAGAAGAAAGAAAGAATGTGCTCTTGGACATAAATTGAGAAATTTTGTTTTGTTTTTTATAATAAATTGGGAAGTTTTTAAAAAATGAATAACAATTTAAGTTTAACCATATAAAATATCAACGCACAGTAGAAGTTAAGAGGAATTATAACCTTCTTTTCAACCATTCAATTTGACTTCAATTTTTTGAAAGATATTTGTAACCGTGATTATTATTCTTTTTAATTTTCCTTGTAATTTGTACAAATTCTTTTTGTTTTGTTTTTCAAGTTGTAATTTGGGCCACATATATATATATCACTCCCTGTGCCTATGACTAAACGACTTGTACCAGTGCTTGTGGACATCTCACAAATCACCATAAATTGGAAAGATATACCTTGAAGGAGCTTTGTGGAGGAATCCACTTGATGGCATCAATGCATGTGATTTTTTGTTTGTTTTTTTGTTTAATTAGGTTGAAAGCCACCACCAATTTCTCAATACATGTGGTTTGTCACATGATTTGGCAGAAAATTAGCGTTTATGTTTTGTAGAGGACGTAAGGGCAAGCAAGAGTACTACAAGTAGAAGCAAGAGATGGATGAATGATCTGTTTCTTTGCGTCTACTTTTGGGAATCATGTGCAAGATGAAAGAGAAAGCTAACCCTAGACTAACCACGTGAGCCAGAGGAGGATGAAATTAATCTCATAGCTATTCCTGGTTTCACTTGGGTTGGGGGTTTATTATGTAGAGTTTTAAAAAGTCTTAAAATTGATGGTATCTGATTATAATTTTTCAGGTGAATTCATTATAACAAAGGACAAAAGAAAAGAACGTGATTGAGCATTCAAACTCTCATTCTCACCGGAAAAGTATTAAAATTTTAGTCGCCAAATTATGTGGCATGTGAAAGAAGATGAGATTTAAACAAATGAAACTCTCCCTGCTTTGAGATTTTGTTTCGGTGGTCTTAACCATTACTGAAAGAAGAGTCGAATGCAAGCAGAAGCTGGCCAAAGGAAGGCTATTAACACTGTAATTATGAATTACAAAAAAATTAAAGGGATAGTAAACATATTTTTTATTTCATTGATGACAATATTGTACACAATCATGCCTACTTTTACAAGAGGAAATAAACATACAGTTTTTGAGTGTTGAAACAACAATCCCAGGATTTTAATCCCATTTTAATTTATCCCTTTTTCCAAAGCCACAGACATTAAAAAAAAAAGAGGGCTATGGAAAGGAATCAGGGAACATTGGAGCAACTGCTATAGCCATTAGTTGCTCCAACCATTTTGTGACCCTGTTGTATATTATCACTAAGTTTACTTACGTGTGGTAGAAATAAAGCAAGCTAGTTAAAGCCTAATCCTGCTTTTTTTAGTGCATAAGAGCAGCCTCCTGCACCAGAGGTTGCGTAACATGCACAAAATGCTCCGCCTCCCTCTCAACCTCTTCCCAACACTTGTTGGCACCCTTTCCTTCCTTCATTTTCTTCACAAATGATACGAAACGCCTCCAGTTGTCCGCCTGGAACAAGTGTGGGTTCATCCTTAGGTACGTGAAGGCACACATCTCTCTGTCTCCGGAATCACTGTCCACATTCAGGGCTGATGCTTGCAAGATCTGCTCGAGTGCACCATCGTCATATCTTGGCAGTGCATTTTCACCAGCAAGTGGGACGTTTGCTTTCTGAGTGGCTAGAGCCACTTGCCTCACGAGCTTCTCAGGTAAACACTGGGCTTCCTGTGGCTGCTCGTAGTCTTTCATCTCAATGCAAGTGAAATTGAACACGGCACCATGGCGAGCTAACATCTGAGCAATAGGAAGGTAACCATCTCGTAATCGTGTGTTGTAGTACCCTGCTGTGAGCTCGGGGGCGTGGGATCGGGTACCATAGTGCCAGTGGATGCCTGCAATCTTGACCGAGATCTTCACGCCTGTGTTCTCAAAGAGAGCCTTGGCTGAGCTGAGTATCCTCTCACCATGATCAATGAGCATCTGAGAGTACCAGCCCAAGAAGAATTCACCATATGTGCTATTCCAGCCTCCACCTTCTTTTCTGAAAAATGGGGTGTCTTCTGGCCAGTTATTATACTCACCAGCATCAGTGGGGCCTGTGCTACCCCATTCTGGCTTACCCGCAGCTTCAGAAGCAGCTTTTAAGCTACTGAGCATATACTGCATCATGTTACATATACATATTAGTAAAGTTCTAGAGAGCTAAAAGCTACTTGGCAGGGAGAGAGGGGGGAGAGTGTAGATACCTTGTCAAAACATTGGAAGGCACCAATTCCAGGAAATCTCCATGTCCCATTCTGCTCTGGATATGAAGGGTAACGGAGCTCGCCTGCTGGACCCATTCCAACTTGGATTTCCTGAGTGGATATTGAAACGGTTTAACTTACTAACAAGGCATACATGAACTCAACATGTTCTAGTCTGAGAAAACTAAAGATTCAACACCATTGCAGACACATGTTATAGTCTATACAAACAAAAGGCATTCATCAACCACTAGAATCTTGAATCTTCCTTTATTGTAGACACAGAGGCTCGAATTGCAGCATAACCAATAAAAACACCTAGGAAAAATACTTCAAGCTTGAGGCAACAGCTATCAACCAAAATGCCCTGGCACAAGTTGGTTTCAGTGTAACCATTTTACCTAAAAATATAATTGTTCAGGTATATGTGATCAATGTAGTAAGTAACGGCACGAAAATCACCGAGTTTTTTCTATCACCCACAAAAAAATTTCTTTACCAGCAAATAAAAGTCACAATCAATCAACCCAGAAACAGTTGAGACCTAAATGCATTCAACTTCAACAAGTAAAAAGACTGAAGTATTACCACAATGGTGTCATCAAGTTTTATACACTGGATGGTTCAACAATCAAGTTTTTTCAATCACCCACAAAACTCTTTTAACAGCAAATACCAGTCAAAAATAACCAACCCATAAACTGTTAAAGTACCCAATTGAATTTAACGCGTACGAGTAAAAAGACTGAAGTATTACCACAATGGTACCACCAAGAAGGTGTTTAAAGTTGTCTCTGAAGGCACGCATGAAGTCAGCATAACACTGGACAGGTGTACGGCCCTTAAGGACTGGGAGGGTATCAGCACCAAGTGATAAATACTCGTAATTCCTCCTTCCCCACTGATCAGTGTATGCAAGGTCTGGGTCTTTATCAATCTCTTCCACAGCCCACTTGGGTAAAGGGATTCTGTATTCAAGAAGATAGACCATTCAATACAAAATATAATGATAATGTCGCTGTAGATGCCATTAGTAATGTCACATTAACCACAATCAAATCTGTCAATTCCTAATTTTAGCTCAGATTTTGTTCTTACCCAAAATAGGCATTTCATCAAATATGAAGATGATTATTAGAACCTAATCATGAGAATTTTACAGTTTTACTAGCCCCAATTACAAAATCAATGACAAATTTTAAGACCCACCACCTGATCTTTCTAGTATTTTCATTTTTCCCAATCTGTTAAGGTCCAACATGTACTACTGTACATTCAAAATGGAATCTTTGCTTATAAAGTAACATCCTGAAAAAAAAATCTTTTAGCCAGATCCAGACAAAAAAGCTAACCAACTTTTTTCACACTTCCGAACCTTCCCTTTTCTCTCGTCCCCAAGGCGCGTGCTGGTACGCTCCATTACCGGCGTGAAAGTAAACAATTTTTTTTTAAAAAAATGGAAATTGAGAGAGAGAGAGACTCACGTGCAAGAGTCACCGACGTTCCCGCCACACTTGTGAAATGACATCACAGCCTGAACCTTGAGACCGTGCTTCTTGGCCATCTCCAGGAGCTCAGCGTACCCGCCCCAATTATACGAGCCCGGCGCGTCACCTTCCACCAATCCCCACCACACGTCCATCATCACGCCTTCGACTCCGGCGCTCTTTAGCGCCTGAAGACTCGCGTTCATCGCCTTCTTCCTGTTCACCGTGTGATTCATCGTCACGCTGTCCAAAGGAACCATCACGTAAACCGGCACCCCCTTCCCCTTATCCTGCGCAACCCCCACCCGGTGCTCCAAAACCGGAGCCTCCACCTCCGTCGCGAACGCCTGGCAGGCTACGGATAGATCGGGCCGGGTCGACCCGAGTGGCGACCGGCAAGGACTCAGGCATGGGCTCCGGCACGGGCTCACCGGCGGCGACAGCCCGTCGAATATCTCCTTTTTTCCTATTTTGCAGGTCAAACTCGTTGTTGGAGACTTCCACACCGCAGATGCGCTCAACGTCGCCGACGAGGTATCTACGTTGGATGCGTTCGTATCGGCTGACGGAATTGGCATCCCGGCGAGTGCTCCAATCTGGTGCGTCATTCTCAACGCCATTTTCTTCCAATCCAACCAAACAGAAACTAAGCCCAGAAAGTGTGAGAAACTTAAAGGAAGTTTGGGTGTGAAAGAACCTTTTAGATTCAGATTCAGTAAAGTGAGCTCTTTAGATTTGTAGTTTTTGATTTGGGTCTGTGTGTGGGAAGAAGGAGGCTTGTGTAGCTCCTGCATTTAAAGGAATGAAGAGCTTGGCTTGGAAGCTGGTCGGGATAAGATTAAAAAAATCTTTTTCCAAACCGTTACTTTCACGACACGTGTACCGAACCTCCACGTGTCAGCGGGTGAGGCGTCCGAGCAGGCGACGGCTACGATTGCTCGATGCACGTGCCAACGGACGGTGCGATGTCATGAAGGCTGTGAAGGTTCCAGGCCTTGTTCCCAGCGAGCGAACGCGCTTCGTGGTGTTTGAGTTAAAGTGTTGGCGGGGGACGATGATTGGCGACACGTGGCGGAAATCGAATGGCTGATTGTCCCACCCTTTCCGCTTAAGACTTCGAAGGGGTGGTGGCTTGTCACTCTTGTCTTTTTGTTTTCTTTGGCCGCTTTGACGTCCACGAAAGAGAGACAGAGATAGACTGGAAACGACGAAGAAGGGTGAGGGGGTTGGCGACACGTGGCGGACGGCGAGTAGTACGCTGTCTGTGACTGAACGACACATAGGTTAAGGCCCAACACGTTTGGGTAAGTTTCATGGTTCGTGGTGACTGAGCTAGTTTTTGATCGACGGCTGGGCCACCACTCAATCAGAATGGTGTTGAGTTTATGATCAAGTTCATGTCCAGGTGTTGTTATACCTGATTTTTAGATATCGGAAATTGGACTGATGGAGATTATTAGAGTCATCAGTGTCCACATTGGCCACAAAAAAAGAAAAAAGAGAGATGATTAGTGTCCGTCTATGACACGTGGCATACGGAGATCCCATCTCAAATATGCACGGTTGGAGAAGGATACCGACATAAAAATTTGATAATATACGATTAAGTCTCAAATAAGGTGGCAGTGCATCTATTATAAATAAATGAGTTTAGAGTAAGCTTTGAAAAATCTATGACACACTAGCACATATATTTGGGTTATAACTTTGAGCTTTTTAGCCATACTAATTACCAATACAATAATGATATGAATTCTAAATTTATATCTCAAATTTAGTTTTCAAATAATGTGATAATGTATGCATTAATATTTTACTTGTTGTAAATAAATGAGTCTAAATTTTAGAATGGACTCTAATATGAATTTATGACACATTAGTACATGTATTTGAAATATAAATTTGAAATTATTAATAGTAATTAAAATTTAAATGAATTAATTAGACTATATAAACATGCCATGAATATTATAATTTTGATAGACATCTTTTAATAATAAAAAATTAAAGTCATTGAAGAGACATTCTATCATATGATTACTGAATGATTCACTATTTAAGGGTGAGAACCTAAACTACATTCTATTAGAAATAAATTACTCTTAAGAAAGTTTAATGGTACAAAAAGTGTCGGCATGTGATAAATGCTGGCACCACGAACAAAACCCTCATTCAAATTTAAAATTTTAAAAATGATTGTATCATGTATTTCATGGATGCTTGACCAAATTTTTTCCTCCAATTAAATAGTGACTTTGATTTCCATGAAGTATGAACTTAAGAGGAGTTCTCATCAACTAAAGGTTCATCCAATGAAATGGTGACCTATATAATTCTTAAGAGTTAGAACCCAAATATAAGATGTTGAATGTTCAGAGTTAACAATTATGTTCCTCGTGATAAGATAACTTTTCTAGTGAGACTATTAATAATAAAGTTTAAGACTAAGTTGACGTTTAGTCCTCCATCAACCATCAATTAGTTTGTCAAACATTACTACATCTTTGTTGATTAATAAAAAAAAAAATCAATTAGTTTAGTGATAACTTACTTTATTATAAGAATTAAGTTCGAAGTTTATATCTTCATCCCTCACATATTTCTTAATGGAGAAATTATCATGTATAATTAAAAAATTGTTACATGATATAAGTTATAACCAATTCACATGTTATAAGATTTTACAAATATAAATTAAGTGTTCACTTATATTATAACACATGAATTAATTACATCATATAGTTGTATAACAGTTATATATAATAATTTTTCTTTTTGATGCACGCCCAATCATGTAAAAGGCTCCAAAAGCCTTGCATTAAAAAACCATAATAGATATACAATTTTTTTAATTTTTCCTAAGAATGATAATAAATTCTCTATATACCATAAGCCCAAAAGAGGTTTTACTTTTCAAACTATTTATTTACAGTGAAAAGGTCTGTTTTGCCCCAACTTTTTACACTGAATGCCGATGCACACCATTGTAATTAGTGGATTAATTTGGGCCTAATTTGGTAATTTATGCCATCTTTCTTTTTTGCCCATGCTTTTTCGATTTTTTTACGCTTCATGCTATCTCTTCTTTTCTCCCTCACAATTTTTTTTTTTTGCATCTATTTGTCATTGTGAAATATTGGGGTTATCTAAACAAACCATTAATGTCACTTATCTAGATATATATATATATATATATATATATAAGTAAATGGCATTATTTTCTTATACATATTTTAAACTTTTTCCACTAAAATTTCATAAACTTTCTACACATTTTATAAGGTTTTAAAACCCGCGGCATTGTGTGGCCATTATTTCTAGTATACAATCTAGATTCATATTGCTTGCATTACACATGTAGGACTTCATGCAAAGTCTCGAACAACAAAAGTAGGAATTTGCCAAGTCATTATTTTGAACATAACCACTAAAATTCGACTTCAAACAACCAAGGAGTTAAATTTTGAAAATTTCGGCGAAATTTTCGTTTTTGGAGGGTGTCGAAACGAAATCACCATCCCTTATAATTTTCATTTAAATTTTGGATATTTCAACAAAATTTCGGAAAAACCTGAAATTTGGCCAAATATGAACTGTGTTTTTAGGGTGGAGAAAAGGCTGAGGTTGAATTTTCACTTTTTGGTGGGTTTCAGGGGCAGTGGCTAAAAGATTGAGAGAGATGAAAGATAAGATGAAGAGGAGGGTGGAGAGAGAAACGAGAAAAGAGATTTGGGGATCTCAGCATGGGGGAAGTGGGATTTGGGAATGGGAAGAAAAGAGGAAAAAAAGAAAAGAAAAAAGAGAGAGAGGCAAGTAGGCAGCAGCCTATGGGAGAATTTTGGGAAAGGTGGGAAGAGAAAGGAAGGAGGAAGTGGGGAAGTCTGGGAAAGGGGGAAGAAAGGAAGGGAGGAAAAAAAGAAAAAGAAAAAGTGAGGTAGGTAGGTAGGTAGGAAAGGTGCCGCAAAAGAAAGGGAAATAAAAGAAAAAGAAAAGGGAAAAGAAGAAGAAGAGAGAGGCACGTGGAAAATGGGAAGGAAAGAAGAAAAAAGAAAAAAAAAAGGTTTAGTGTTTGAGACCTTTGGGCAATTAGAAAAAAAAAAAATGATTTCAAGTTTTATTTGGCTCTTTGGCTTTGGGGTTTAGTTTGAAAATTGGTTTGGCTTTTTGGTTTTGGACTTTCGTTTAGTTATTTTCAAACCCTAAATCCTAAATTCAAAATTCATAATACATTTTTATATAAAAATAATAATAAAAAATACTCTAAAAGGTGTAAATCCTAATATCCTATATTATATCTTAAAGAATATAGAATATAGATTATATGGTATATAGGGTTTAGTGTATAGATTATAAAGTAATAAAGAATATAATAATTTCATTTATTCATTATATTAATTTTATTTAATAGAATTTGTCTCCACCACGCATTATATTCATCGTATATCATATGAAACCTAAAATATTGTTTGGTTCCTTTAATGTTTTCTATAAATGTAGTAGATAATATGTAAAATAAGCATATGCTAAAGTTTCATTCAAAATTTCCATTATATGATAGCAATTTCCGTCATTTTTGTCTAAATTCTAGCGAGATCGAAATTTTCGCAGATACGGAAATTTAACTCCTTGCATACAACTAGGCGACAAAAGTTCCCATCTAATTAATAACCCTATGTTTTCAATCGTCAACTCTAATGCACTAGAAAGTAGAGGTGTTATTCTATATAATAGTATTCTATTGACAAAAATGTGATACGCAGTGCACCAGAATTTGGAATCAGATTTGGTATTCTAATGACAAAAGTTTCTACATCAACATTGAAAAATGGATACAAGTTGGATCTTAAGTTTGTAAATGTTGATTCAATTTTTTTTGGTTGAATCCAAGGCCCCAACAAACAAAAACTAACTACTTAAAAATAGGGTATCGTACAGAACTATCAATATTCATCAAAGATCATTTGATAGTGCTTTTAGAATTGTCAAAAGTGTTTTCAGATTAGTAAAAGCGCTTTTAAGGGATTTTTTGAGAAGCACCTGTCAGTTACTTTTATTAAGAAGCACTTTAACTACTTTTGCATGAACCACATAGAATTTTTATAAAAATTTGTGTGTACTTCTTTACAGAACTACTTCTAGCAAAAACATTACTAAATAAAAGCGCTTTTAAGAAGCAGTACCAAACAAGTCCAAAATCACTAATTACTTAAGATTTAATTTCATCCATAAGATGGAAATTATTAATGAGATTTTGTGTATGTAAAATTAGTTTTTATGAATAAGTGGTTTCGCTTAGTGTCTACGATTAGATTAGATGTCTTATAACTTTATTGAAAAATATAAGAAAAAGACAACAAACTTATTCCCATTAGTTATTGTATTTTTGTGAGGATCGGAAGGAATAAACTTAATACATATGCATCTAATTACTTGCTTCGACTCTTGCAGTTGAACTATGTGGAGATAGGTGCTAGGTATTGTGCTAGATAGAATTAGTAATGTACTTTTGTTTTGATGTTTTGCTTGCAATGTACTTGTATGCCCAATGCCCATATATACGCTTTGTTGTTTTGTACTTGCAACTCCTTCACCTGTTTTTTAACATCAAAATGAAGGCAACTCTATCTAATTTATAAGAGTTAATTATTTATAAATAATACTTGCTTTCATCCTCTAAAGGAGGAGCTCCTTCATCTTCCTCCCACCAAAATATGTATTTTTTATATTTTCATTTTAAATAAAAAGAAAAAAAAAACTGAACCCTTTGTCATATTTGTTTATAGTTTATTTTGGTTTATCTTGTCTAAGTAATTTCTACTTCTTTTGTTATTTTAATAAAAGTCTCTCTTCTTCACTTGTATAGCTTTGTTCATTTTGTGCATGGGATATATGCTAAACTCCCATTTATTGTCTTTTAGTTTGTTTACTTTGAATATCTAAAGGCTTCACCTTCTTATAACCAAGGTGTAAAAAGGGTTTGACTTATGGTCAGATTTGTAATAAGAACCTATCAACCACACCCTCTTTATATTGTCTTTAGTTTCCATATTAAAGTCTTTTGCTTTTATAGAAGACATAATTTACTAGGTTTAGTGGTCAGTGTTTTTGAGTTCATTCATAGAGTTAGATTAGATACAAACAGTGAAGTCCTAACATAAGATTAGGTGAGTCAAGGACGAGATAAGCTTCATTTTTCTCAGTCGAGCAATTATTTGAATATAAATAAAAATGGCCGGACTAATAACGGCCGAGTTTTCTTTTCCGACGAGGTCCAATCCTAATACGGTGGCATGGTTGCAATAGAAAACGCCACCGGGCAAACCTTCGGCCTGCCAAATCATCGAGGCTGTTTTTAGACCGAAACACTAATAATCCAAGAAACACAACTGTAACTGCAGTTTTTGAGTGAGTATGTCTGCTGCAAATGCAGTGCAGTAAAAACTAAAATAAAAATAAAAAATGTCATGGAGTTTGGGGCATTTTATAATTTGATATCTAACAGACAAACAACACTAAACGAGGTAATAAAGATAATAACAGAATTCTTTAATGTAAAATCCCCGCTTTTAGACATGAAGCGAGAGTTTATTTAACACTAAACCTCAGCTTAGATCCTCTGGATCCCCAAATTATCGGGCCGAACCCACAATAGTCCGTAGTTGTCGTTTAACAGACATAGTCACATAACGACATTCTACACCCTACGACACCAAAACGCGTGCCGTTGATGCTCCACTGCTTCACAGGCCAAGGGCATTATTGTCTCAAAAAAAAAACTCCCTTAGGGCCTAGCTTAGACAGACGTGAGTCGCCTTGTCCCTCCCTCCCTCCCTCCCTCCCTCCCTGCCCAAACGCCCATCACAGAAACCCAAGACGGAATTTTTTATTTTTTTTTCTGCAACCAAAAAAATTTCCAAATCCAAATTCGACGGCTCTCGCATTTCCATTCTTGTCAACGAGATCTCGGACTCTCTCGCTTCGAACCCGAACCCGTGCGAACGCCCGCAGACGCAGAATCGGACCCTCTCAAACCCCTTCGTTTCACCCAATTCTAGCTCCTCCAAGGTTGTTGTGCAGCGTATTTATTGATTTGCATGTAGAATTCGTTGCTTTCTGTAATTATCAATCTGAATTTCCATTAGAATGCCGGAAAATCTGAGATTATGACATTTTCCCGGGAAAATTATGAGGGGAGGTTCGTTGTGGGCCGACGAGCCCAGTAATGCTCCATCTACCTCGGTGCCGCGCGTTCCTCAGGCCCATCCGTGCAAGCACAGGTGAATTTGGACTTTCATTTTTGGATTTGGAATTTTTTTTTATGTGTTTGCATGTAATTCAATTGCCAAATTGATGCTTTGCATATGATATCTAATTATGATTCAATTTTAGGTTCTACACGTTAATTCTATCAATTTTTGATTTCCGGTAAACAAATTAGCTCCAATCTATACTGGGTGTTACAATTAATCAGCCTTTATGCATATTGGTTATTATTTAGGAGAAAATTGATGGAAAGTGAGGAGGTACAAAGTTTTTGTTTAGTTACCCTTTTTTCAAGTACTTTTCTTGCTTCTAGAACTGGATTTGGTGTTGATTTTGTAAATGGTCATTGGAATATTATTTGGGTACTGATAATTTTAAGGTGTGCCCAGTGGGAATTCTGGAGTCAAAACTGATGTGCACGTATCTGATGTTACTGGCAGTGTTAGCAATGTCCTTAGACTGTTAGCACGGAGAGAGGTTTCTTCTCAAACAAGGCATTCGTCGAAGAAGTTATGGAGGGAAGCTTCTAAGTGTGGTTCTGATTCTGTTGGCCCAAGGTGTGATGCAGCTAGAGATGCTAGACATGGACTTGTCTCATGGTGAGGCCCCGTTTGTTTAGTTGCTCTCTAGTAATTTTCATGCAATGAAAATAAAGCATACTGGTTTTTTTTTTTTTTTATTGTTTGATTATTTGCATTTTGTTTGATCTTTCTGTTGGTGGGTTGTCTTGAAACTGTGTTGACTTCAGGGTGGAGGCAGAGTCACTTCAGCATTTGTCTGCCAAATACTGTCCGCTTGTGCCTCCTCCACGGTCAACTATTGCAGCAGCCTTCAGCCCTGATGGAAAGACACTTGCTTCTACTCAGTAAGTTTTTCTTTTTTCTGTGGTATGGGGTGTGGCTAAGGCTTAGTATTGAGTTACATTGATTCTAAGATATGTATCATATTTCCAATTTGCTACTGTAACTGCAGTGGAGATCATACTGTAAAGATTATTGATTGCCGAACTGGGAGCTGCTTCAAAGTGTTGAGTGGTCACCGTAGGACACCTTGGGTGGTAAGTAGAAAACTATCTAAACTTGACTTTGATTGATTGAAAGTTTTGAATGTTTGCTTTTTCGGGTGGTCACCTTACACCTGAGACTTCTTATACAAGAAAAGTCATGTGATTAGCTGGTTGTGCTCTTGCAGGTTAGGTTTCATCCTTTGTATCCAGACATACTGGCTAGTGGAAGTTTGGATCACGAAGTTCGCTTGTGGGATGCAAAAACGGCAGAGTGTATAGGATCGCGTGATTTCTGTAATTATTTATGTGGATTATCATACAGAATGTTTACAAATAATTAATGCTGTGTAGTGGATATATGATTGATAGTGTTATTTTTCTTCTCACAGTGCGTCCCATTGCTTCCATAGCTTTCCATGCTCAAGGGGAGCTTCTTGCTGTTGCATCAGGTCACAAGGTAAGAATTTTTAGATGGCAATTTTACATAATTATCTTTTGTATTTTTCATTAATGGCCTTAACCTTGAAATCTTGTTTTAGTTATACATATGGCACTACAATAGGAGAGGGGAATCATCCTCACCAACCATAGTACTGAAGACACGACGTTCGCTTCGGGCTGTGCATTTTCACCCGCATGCAGCTCCGTTCCTTTTAACTGCTGAGGTGAATTTTTGTGTAAGCATATCTTTTTTTTTTTTTTTGGGATTAACTGTCTTTTTATTCTATAATTTTGCTGTTTTATAGGTCAATGACCTCGACTCATCAGATTCCTCAATGACACTTGCAACTTCTCCGGGTTACTTGCGCTATCCTCCACCTACTGTATATTTGGCAGACGCTCATTCTAGCGATTCTTCTAGTTTGGCAGATGGATTACCTCTTATGTCTTTACCATTTTTGATATGGCCTTCATTTTCTAGAGATAATGGGAGAATATCCATGCAGCGTAGTGATGTGGACATTGGTTCAAGTAGTGCACAACAGAGAGTTGATCCTTCTGCTTCCGTACGGCTTCTAACATATTCCACTCCGTCAGGGCAGTATGAACTTCTGTTGTCACCTATTGAACCTAATAGCTCTTCTTCAGCGCCAGAAGACACAGGAACTAATCCTTTCTTAAGTGAAATGGAAACTGAAGTTTCTCAATCTGCGATGGATACTTTAGAGCCTATGGAAGTGCAACCAGAAGGAAGAAGTAATCATATTTTCCCTTTTGGTGACTCAACATATTGGGAACTTCCTTTCTTGCAAGGGTGGTTAATTGGTCAGACCCAAGCTAGCCAACGGAATATGCGGCTAGTAAGTGATGCTGCCCACGATAATCCTTCTGCACATGGTGAGATGGGTAGTCCAGCTCCCATCACTTCCTCAGTAATACCAACTAGTGTGAACCAATCTAGGGTTACTGGAAGATCTAGTTCCCGGCATCGTACTTCACGTTCTCATATGGTGTCGACAATTGGGTCTAATGAAGGTGCTGGATTCAGTAATATTACACATGGAGAAAGTGAGCCTCAACCTGTTGTGAGCAGAATCCAATCTGAACTTGCCAACTCCCTTGCTGCGGCAGCAGCTGCAGAGTTACCTTGCACTGTGAAGCTCAGAATTTGGCCACATGATGCAAAAAATCCATGTTCTCCCCTTGATGCAGAAAAATGTCGCTTAACCATTCCACATGCTGTACTTTGTAGGTAATATTTTTTCAACTTTCACAGCACTGTGTTGCTTTATTAGCTTTGACATGGCTTTTAGCTTATTCTTAGGTCTTGCAAACAAGTACGTTTTATATGTTGATTTATTTTAACTGGTAATTACATCTTTGCAAATAAATATTTGAGCTTGATTAGTTGATGCTCATGAAGTGTTTTGGCTTCTTTTAGTCAGCATTACATGACAGTTTGGACTTTGATACTTTTGCTAGCTATATCTGTTCTGGATCCTTACTTCAGATTTTCTTGCAGTGAAATGGGTGCTCATTTTTCACCTTGTGGAAGGTTTTTAGCTGCCTGTGTTGCATGTATGTTGCCTCATTTGGAAGCTGATCCGGGACTACCAAGCCAGGTCAACCATGATGTCACAGGGGCAGCAACTTCCCCGACTCGACACCCAATTTCAGCTCACCATGTCGTGTATGAGCTGCGGATATATTCCCTCGAGGAGGCAACGTAAAGCTTAAACTCCCTATATCTATGTGTTATATTTTCTTACCTCCTCGTTAGCTTTCAATATACATTTTCTTTCTTTATACGGTCTGATGTTTTTTTATTTATTTATGTAGATTTGGTATGGTTCTTGCATCCCGAGCAATAAGAGCTGCCCATTGCTTAACATCTATTCAGGTCAGCTAAATTTAGAAGATGTAATTCTTTTATTGGATCCCATTCCTTTGGTCATTGATTTCACATTGACTATGCCAATTATGAATAAATTCTTTGTTTTTCCAACTCTTTTTTCCTAAGACCAAAGAAAAGCTCCAAGGGAAATTCAAATGCTTCATTTTTTAACTGCAAAATAAGATTAGCAGCCTATATAGAGGGCATCCCTTGAAATCTCCGCATAAGAGCTCAATGATTCTTGCCACCGATGTGCCTAGCAGTTAGAAATTGGAATTATGATTACTTAAGATTTCTTTATGTACCTAGAATATGAAAAATGACATTAGATTAAAATTAAAATAAGGCTTAAGTCCCTTCAAAACTCAAATTTTGAAGCATAGTCTTATATAGAGGGCATCCCTTGAAATCTCCGCATAAGCGCTCAATAATACTTAAGATTTCTTTATGTACCTAGAATATGAAAAATGACATTAGATTAAAATTAAAATAAGGCTCAAGTCCCTTCAAAACTCAAATTTTGAAGCATAGTCTCATGACTCTCATCCTGTAGGGGTATATAAACACATACACATGTACATACATTATATATATAAGCATGCATTGTAAATTTCTCTTGTCCGGATGATCGGATTTTTGTTAAAGTGTGGTTATGTTGTTTCAACAGCCAATGGCTGATGATACATAATTTAGATTTCCTATGTACTCTGCCATTATGGCTGAAAGAAAAAGTAAAAATTATAAAATACAAAATAAAATCATTAGACTCCCTATGACCTGTTTGAAAAATCTCTCTCTCTCTCTCTCTCTCTCTCGTACTACGTTATATATAGAAAACAAAAACATATATATATATTTATATATTCAGTTGTCTTGTATACATAAAATTCATTGTTATTTTAGAAACTTCATTGTATATCTTTAGAAAACATATATTTCCATTCAAGTTATGACTCACATCACAAGACCACTCGTTTAATTTATTGCCTGTGATGCATAAGTGTGCTAAATACATATCTACATATTGACATGAAGTTTTGAGCCAGTGCTAGAACTCTAATAGTTGTCTCATGTATATGCAAAAGGTCGTGAACTATTCTTTTGTAGTTTTAATTTTTTTGATATTATGTTTTTAAATCAAGGAAAGCTTTGTACTTTCATCAAACACATATTGAAGTTATTCATTGAATTTTCCCTGGCAGTTCTCTCCTACATCTGAGCATATATTACTTGCCTATGGCCGGCGTCACAGTTCGCTTCTTAAGAGTGTTGTCATTGATGGAGAGACAACAGTGCCTATTTACACCATTCTGGAGGTAAGATTCTGTGGTTTTCTCATTAAGTCTATATTCTTTGTTCTTGGATTTATTCCACTCAATAACTATATTCTGGACATTAAGTGTTTATATTACAGCGGCCCCGCATCCCCACACTCCCCTCCCCTCCCCTCCTCCTCCTGTTTTTTACATGCGATCAAGGATCAAGATTCATTTCAATTGGGTGCTTCAATCAATCTGGAAACATAACATGCAGAAGCTTTTAGAAATATGAAATCTAATCTACTTGTAATAAGGAATGACAAGGATATGAAATTTTATTGTATGTTTGAGGCTTATAAATGTAACTTAAGTTAGATGACACTAGTCTTATAATGGGATATATGATGTTAGTGCAACTAAGTCATTTGGAGCCAAATTCTTTATATATCTATGAAATGGATTTATATCCACTTTATTGAAAATTTGATATTAAATATTCTTTGTAGTTCTACTGTAAGCTTTTCAATGGCCATATGTGATACACTCTATGTGTTACAGTTGAACAGCTGTATAAAGCTGGTATGGTACGAACTTAGGAATAAATCCCTTTTAAATGTTAACAATCATAGTTATTATTCAGGTCTATAGAGTTTCTGATATGGAACTCGTGAGAGTTCTCCCTAGTGCGGAGGATGAGGTTAATGTAGCTTGTTTTCATCCTTCTGTTGGAGGTGGCCTTGTCTATGGAACTAAGGTAAGCAATTGGGATTTAGTATGATTCTTTTAGTTTTCTGGTTCCTCAGCTAATTTCTTGAACTTACAATGTTTTTTATGCAGGAAGGGAAGTTAAGGATCCTCCAATTTGATAGTTCACATGGCATGAGTCATACAACGTCTGGTTTTCTTGATGAAAACATGCTTGAGGTACAACATGGCCCCAATTGGTGGGTTTTATTTGTTTATTGCTCTTGATTATTTGTGAAATTAGACCTTCCCTTCCTGTTTTTCTCTCAAAATTGCTTGACAAATCAAAGTAAAATATTCATCCTTTACATGTTCAATTACGTTCTCAAGTGTTCATTCTCCTGGATTCTGAAGGTTCTTTTTTGTGCTTAATTTTCTATTCTAGTATTTGTTTATTCTACAATTGTAAATAAAAGCTTTTAGTGTACACCTTTGAGATATTTTAGGAAACAAAGCTATAAAAAGTCAACATATTAATTAAAATTGGTTGTCTCCATGAATTGATTATACATAATATTCCAAGAAAATTTAAATCAGTACCAAACAAATTGAAAGCTTGGAAAAGAAAAATTTTTAACTGATATCTTTTCCTAGAAAAAAATGTTCTATGAGACAAATGCAACCTAAGGTCACACATTTGTGTTGGACAATGATTTTGTGTTCCTTTCAAACAAAAAAAAGAAAAATCAGTGAATTTCACTGTGACTTTAAACACATTTTTTCATGGCATGCTTTTGTTGGATGAAATATGTTTTTGATCTGTCAAATTAAGCATTTGTGAATGTTGCAACATTGTTGGATCGCTTGTACATTTCTGGATTATAGTATAGTAGTTGCTGAGAAATGACTTTAAATGTGATAATTTGGGTTTGTAGTAATATTCTGGTTACTAATGTTACCAGTCTCTATTATTTTAGGTCCCAACATATGCCTTAGAATGCTAGGGACCGGCCATTGTTGTCAGCTTGCGAGACGTACCACTCTGCCTAGCTGGTTTGTCTCTCATTTTAAAGATCTATTTTATATTTGTACTCCTATTATATTATACTTCTCACATCATGGGCTTGTTGGATGAGGTTTGTAGTATTATTTCTTTGATAATACACCTTTGTAGAGATTTTCTGATGTTTTCATGGCTCCAATTGATTTATTGGGTTAGAAGGACTTACCATGATCGTATGATATGCTTCAGGATGAAATCATGGTGTGCCCATGAAGCTTGTTGCTGAAAGTATTTATTTACATCTAGCAGTTAACCCTGTACCCGACTGTTGTTCTTCGTCAAATGCCTGTGAAATGTTCGATTCGGCATCAGAATACGGCTGTAACATTTCTTTATTGTTTTATTAGAATACACGTTATCGACACCATTAGGTAATTTAATTTGACAAGGAAACTGATAAGTTAGATGAAGCAAAACATGTCAAAGGACGATGTTGTTATTGTATATGCTTGTTCAGGTTCTGTGGAACGTTGTTAGCAAATGTAATCGATTCTCTTTTTTACTGTCTTGAATGTTTTCGGCCCCTATGTGTAGGCCTTCATTGTAAAAAGAAAAAAAAAAAAGTTTCCCTTATTGATTTTTCTCCTCCTGTATTTTTTTTACCTATTTGATGTTCAACTTCCTTAAGGGAATGCTTGCATCCAACTACTAGTGCCTTAATGTTAAACGAGTTCGGATTTTGTGCTATGTTTGTAGATGTTGTTGTACTACGTGGTCTTAAACTTCTATTTAACGTCTGGTCAATGGTGGATGTTTTCAGTCTTTTGCTTTATTTCACCTTAGGAATCAATCATAAACTGCAAAATAATAGAGAATTAAAGGTCGGTGAAAGAATGTTTTTTTTTCAAAGTCAGCCATACAAACATAGATGTTATAAATAAATTATATGTTTGAGGTTCCCACCAGGATAAAATTTCATGTGGCATTGGATTCTTATGTCTAATCTCATTTAATTTCTTATATCCATTTTCATTAAATTCTCTGCTTTTGCTTGTTTAAATATTAGTGCAAAAGTTTGTATAATTCTATTCAAACCTAAAAATAGTAAAAAATGTCACGAATTTATTTATTTTATGTATTGCATTCTACTTGTATAATATAAATAAAAGTCTATGCATAAACAAGCAGAGAACAAAACCCAAATAAACAAAAACAAACACAGAAAATACAAGGATATGGGTCTCATTTTAGAACATTTCCAATCCTCTTGCCCTACATTCCTCAAATTTAATGATGAACTTGAGTAAAAGAAAGTTAAATTTAGGAAGATTGCTATTATTTCCACCCATATCTTATTTTTCCACTCATCTTATATTTTCTTCATCATCAAATTTTAAGAAATAATGGGAAATACGACATGAGGATCCTCTTGACCTCAATACTCAAGTGGACAAATGAAATTTTGAAACATGTTAGTTTATAAATCTGGAAAATAACATAACAAAAAATTACGCAGAAAATTCATGAATATTAGTGTTCATTGTATATTAAAGTAGAATATAAATTATGAAGAGAAAAATGAGTTCAAGTGGGTGTAGGAATCAAGGTGGGTGGGTAGAGTAATATTATTATTTTATCGTTTACAGTCCTGTCCTGTGAGTATTTTAGAAAAAAAAAATTTAATAAACATGTTATATTTTCATTATGCAGTGAGTGGGTAAAAAAATTAGACATGGGTAGAAATAGTAGCGCTTATTGAGAAAAAAAGAATATATGGTTAAAATGTTTTCCTCAAATATTTACGGAAATGTCCATCTTATTCAAAAAAATATAATTTATTTATTTATTCCCTCCAAAACAAACTTTCCCTCCATAGTTTTCTTTGAAAACCTAACAAAACTTGATTTGGGAAGAGTTTGAGAAATGTCAAAGTAAGTTTGGGATATTATCACCTCTTCCTCCTCCTCCTGAAAGTAACACCCTTTCTCAAAATGCCAGTCATTCCTCCACCGTTCTCTATGCTATGGGAATCTACCTCCTCTGACTCAGAGGAGTTCGAGGAGTTCGAGGACGAACGAATGCGAGTGATGAATTGCGTACTGGCCTCGTTGCTTCAGACCTTAATCGCCACTACCAATAAACGCACTCTTTCTTGTCGTCGTCGTCGTCGTCGCGCTTCTTCTTCTTCTGCTCGTCGCCGTCGTCGTCCAAATGGACTCAATCAACTTACAAACATCCAAGGCGGCCGCGGCGACGACGAGTCCGTACTCCTGCGTGTAACTCACTCCAACCTCAAAACCTTCTCCGCCGACCTCCGCTTCTCTCTCCACACCACCGTCGAGGCCGTCAAAGAGCAGCTGTGGCGCAAATGCGGCACTTGCATCCACTCTATGTCGCTTCAGCTCTTCGCCGGCGACGCCAATGTCCACGACGACGGGTCTGTCAATTCCCCTCTTGACAATTCTAAGCCTCTCGGCTTCTATTACCCTCTTGACGGGTCAGTCACTCTCTCTCCCTCTCTCTCTCTCTCTCTCTCACACATTGTTTGTGATTATGGTTTGGTTAAATGTGTGATTGTGGTTTTTTTGTGTGTTAAATTTGTGATTTTTGTTGTCATTGTGTGTATTTGAAATTGAAGCTACCGGCTACATGTTATAGACCTGGACCCTTCGTCGGCGACGTCTGGTGGCGGCCTCGTGGACACCTCGATAACCGGAGAAGCTTATGAGAAATGCGATGGTAATGATTATTAAGCTTCCCAAACTATAAACTAAGCTTATGTTATGTTGTTACTATCAACCCATGTGATTTGGGCCGATGCTTGTTTGAATGTGTGGTCGGTCAATCTAACAACAATAACATGTTAGATAACTTAGATTGTACAAGAACGATTACCCATTTACGGACATATGGTCATGCTACGAGAAATGAAAATTTTTTTAAGTATGTTTTGTTCAACCCATGTGCTTCCTTTTTTTGGTTAAGATTATGTATTTTCATGAGTCAAGACTGCATTGATATGGTTGCTATTAGTCACTATATTAATTTATAACTTACATTTTTATGGCGTGTTTCAGGCACTTATACAAACTTTGAGGAAAATTTGGCATCACAAAACCCATCAGCTTTGGAGGATAAAGTAAGCCTCTCATGTGTTATTCCTTCACAATGCATACATTACTGATTGTGAAGTGAAATTTCGAGCCATTGCTTCTACGGGTATATGTTAATCATGAATGAAATTGATAAACTTTTGTTTTTAGTCAGCCTTGCATGTGGGAGTGACATGATAGATTCATAATTTGTTGACTGAAATTGTGTTTGCAGATACCAGACAACTACATGGAAACCCTCTGTGCAAATATCAAGGTTGGTTAACTCCGCACTTCTCTCTAGTATTAGCAGTTCTTGGTAATTGTTGAAATTTCAGTCCTTTGAGAGAAACCTGTAACGTTTGAAAAGTATGACTGGCTTATTGCTAATTAGTGACTGGTTTATTAGTAATACTCAGTTACCTGTGAGTATTTGACCAACGAGGGGTTAGTTGGAATGGTCAGGCCGTTGTTTTGCACCCAAGTGGTCTGAGGTTCAAAACCCCCTCAAGGTAGCTACCAAGCATTTGCTAGACTTTCTTGTCTCCTAAATATTGTGGGGTTCGGCAGGAGGCTCCAGTTTCGAGCCTGGGTCTGCAAAGCAGGTTTGGGAGATTTCTAGATATCAAAAAAAAATAAATTCAGTTACATTTGTGGCACATATACGGTACCATACCACAAACTGAAATAACTATTTGTCTTTTTTTTTTCTCTTTAATATTTTTAGGATTTTTAAAGTTCGGATTATTTATACTTTGG
>QANT01004753.1:0-30635 GCA_003254885.1 Purshia tridentata | reverse complement strand
TTTAGGCTTTTCGCTCTATAATCCTAATTTCAAACATAAACCAACTTAATTTCCTTCTCGACTCAAGACCCATGCCACTAGCTTATCTTTATCCGATAATTTTCCCCAATAACCTCCATTACTACAGAACTCGACCGAGGGTCGTCTGGGTGTCGTTTCGACAATCCAACAAATGTCCAATTCCATCTCAAATTCGCTATTCCTCCAATTTCTTCAAACTAACCATTCTAAAAACTAATTAACGGTTCCTAAGGGTGAAAATTACTAACAATTGCATTTAAATCTCTACAAACACTTTAAATTTCCAAAATTTCCGAAATGGGCATAAGTCTCAATTTCCAACTTTCAATTTCCGTGAAATTCTTCAAACTAGACTTCAATTGAAGGTTCATAAAGATGAAATTTACCCAAAATGCCCCACAATTTGATTTAATTTCAAAGACCCAAGCTAAACCCGAAATGGGCATAACCCCAATTTCCCCAACTTTCCAATTTCTCAAAATTCCTCAAAATTCCTCCATCTAATCTTCAATTTATCGTTCCTAGGAGTGATTATGGCCTAAAAATGCATAAAACAATCTCCAATTTCCGACATCTCAAGAGAATCCGAAATGGGTTCCAATTCCTAAATTCAATCTCTCACAATTTCTCCAAATTGAACAACTAAATTATAGGGGAAGGAAAACCCATGAAAGGAGGGAGAAAACTCACCAAAAACTTGGGCCAATCGTGGCCGGAAACAGCCGGAATCGGCGGAGAGGACTCGCGGCCAAAACTGGGTTTTTCCGAGCTTTTCACTGCGTGGGGAGGTGGCGGCTGGCGAGGGAAGGCTTGGGGAGGGACGGTCGGTGGCTGGGGAATGCTCCTCGGCCGTCCCGTCGTCTGGTGTCGCCGGAATTAACTGGAGTTGCAAGCTCCAGTCGCGCACGCAGGGGAGAGAGATCGGAAGAGAGGGAGAGGGAGGGGTTGGGGGCGTCGGGAGGTAGCTGGCTGGCGACTGGCGACGTCGCCGGCGGGTCTGGGTGGCCGGAGATGGGCTGGGGGGTCGTGCCGGGAAGAGAGGGAGGAGGGGGCGTCGGGCTGGACTGGCTGGCTTCCTGCGCGTGGGGAGGGAAGAGATATAGAGAGGGAGAGGAATATTCCAGAATTTTCTGGAATATTTTATACAATTTTCTCAAAATTACAAGTTTGCCCCTCACTTTGAACCTCCGTATTTCACAAACCGTATCTCCAAACGATGCATAGTACGTGTCTACGAATTCGTGAAGTCGAGCTCTACGCAACCATGTCCAAGTCAACTCTAAACTCCAAGCAATTTAAAAAGTCAACCTTGAGCTCTTTTATCACGTTCATAACTTTCTAACCGGGGTTCTAAATAACCCATGCCGCGTGTCTATGATCTCGTGAGCTCAAGGCCTTCCTAATGGACCCAAAGTCAAAGCTAAAATCTTGTTAGAACCAAAAGTCAACATTGGGCCCTATTACAATATACTTAAAAGGTGCGGGTCGTTACAATTAGACTCTTTCAAAACCCCCTATTATGAACTTAATCTCTCCCAAAACCCCTTAGTCAACTAATATCTAACTAAGTTTGACCTCTATTTTTCTAATATTCCAATTATAACCCTAGATAAAACATAACCACATTTCTATTTCTCTCTCTCTCTCTCCCTCCCTCCCTCCCTACAATTTGCGTTTACTTTTTCCTTTACATTCACTTTCTCTCTCTGCTTGCGTGTCTGTGTCGGCGCTTTGTTCCACGTCCAGCGACGACTGCTGGTGAGACTACCATGGTCACCTTACTCTCCTTGCGACGAACACAGTAGTACTAGTTGATCATCCAACAGACCCTCGACGGTGGCAGAACGACACCAAACTGCATTGAAGCCTCCACCGGCGATCTCCCTTTTCCGACGGCGTGGCGGTCTAACTCTAGCACCAATAGCTTCCTCTCCTCATGTTGAGTCTCTCCATGCCATTCCCTCACTCCGATGACCACTGAGCACGGCGTTGCGAATCTCCAAAGGTTGCGGCTTCTCTTGGAGTTTTCCGGCAACTGCGGCAGCCGTTGGCCTCGACTTAGGTATCAAATTGAATCCCCTCAGCTACAAATAAATAAATACAAAGAAGATCTTCTTTTATGAAGACTTTTCAACCCAAAACCCCTCCTAAGTAAAGTACCCTTAGGCAGATAAAGGCACCAAGAATGTGAAGCAACAAAGTATCATTTTCTCTTTTTTTTTTTTGTCTATTTTAAGTTTCTTTTCTTTATCCTTTAGAAATGCTTTCATTGCACTTTTTTGAACATTATTTTATTGTGCAATTTACAGACATCAAGAATTGAAAATAATCTAAGGAAGAGGCGATCAAACTCAACTTCTTATTGGAGGTGAAAGCTCCGAGCCTCAGGAAGTGAGTGAGAGTTTGAGGTCAGCTGAAAAATAATGGGTTAAATAACTGTAATTGTTTTTTAGTGAATCAGTTTTAGTGTAACTAAATTTTTTAGTGTAATTGTATGTTTGAAATTCAGTTTTAATAGTGCGCGTGTAATTATATTTAATGGCTTGTTATATTAGTGAAACTAAATGTATGTGTGCGATTGTGTTAGTGAATGTATGTAGTTTTGAAATTTAGTTTCAGTGTAACTTTTTAAAAAATTAAGTTTAAGAGAAATACAGTTACACAATTACATTGAAAGTGAAGCTGTTTTTTTAATAAAGATATAATTGTTTTTTAGTAAAGGTGTAACTGTTTTTTAATTAAGGTGTAACTGTTTTTAAAATACAGTTACACTGGGAGTGCGTCAGTCCATGTCAGAGCGCGTTAGCGCACGCTTCAGAGTTTGTCAGCACGCGTCAGAACATGTCAGAAGGGTAAAAAATGTATTATAAGTTTTAGGGGGTTTTGGGAGAGTTTCTAGATGGGTGGGAGCTTAAGAAAAGTATGTTTGTAGTTAGGAGGTTTAGAAAAAATTGCTATTTATAAAATGTTTTGAGTTCAAATCATCCTTCTCCTAGATTATAAAAAAATATATAAATAATTATAATTTTAACCTATTACTCCACCCAATTTCACAGTTAACTCAAATCTTGTTACCTTCAATTTCTTTGTAGTCCTTATTTTTAAAAGGTACTTTTGGAGAATTGTACTCAATTTCTTCTTCAATAATAATTTTAGGCATACCATATTTGGGTACCAAATAAATTAGGTATTAATCGCAAGGGTATTTTGGAAACAAAAAACCAATAAATATATTAAAAAATAAAAATATATGAGTTATGATTTATATGCTTAATTGAATATACAGACTATAATCGACTTAAATCTAATTTAATCTTAGGGCCAGTTTGGGATTGCTGTGTGGTAAGAAAAAGTTGTTGTAGCTGTGTGGTGAGAAAAAGCTACTGTGAGGTAAAACGGTTAAATGTTTGGTAAACTGTGTTTTTAAAAGTGCTGTGAATCTTAAAATTAGCAGCAGTATAATGTTTGGTAAATTTTGATGTAAAAGTGCTGTGGCTATGTATAATGACCAAAATAGACATAGTGCTGAAAGTGCATTTTAATTTTTAGTTTGGTAAAACTAGAATGCTTTCACTTGCTTTTTTACTTTTAATTATGATTTTTTTAACTTTTATTTATGGTTTTTTATTTTAACTTTTATTTATAATTTTTTTTCTAAGTTTTATTTATGATTTTTTTAGTAAAAATTATTCTCATGACTTACATATATAAAACTCAATTTGTATTAATATTTTTTGTCATTGTATTTTGTTAATTAAAAGGTAATTATGCTATTAAAATTTAAAAATATTACTATAATTTTTTAATGAGAGGGATAAAGATTGTCATTTTTTAAATTGGTTGAGGGCAATTTTGTAAGTTATTGCTGCTTCCCCCCACAGCGGATTTTGAAAGCAGATCTTTAGCTGCTTTACCCCAACCACTAAAATCTGCTTTTCCCCACCTCTGTTTTCAAAATAAGCAGATTTACTTTATTAACCAAACACCAAAAACTGCTTTGAGGTAGAAATAAGCAACTTATTTTCAAGGCACCTCAATCCCAAACTGGCCCTTAGACCCGATCTTATTTAATTTATTTTATTAAAGGATTAATATCTATAAACCCCAGAATAATAATTTTGTGCATGGGTGGTTTATCCTAATTTACTAAATTAAATTTAAAGAAAGGTTTAAGAAAGGCCGGAGATGCTCTATTGGATTTATCATTTATTCATAAGAGGTTTTTAATGTCACTTGAATGTCGTTTATAGGAACAAAATGAAATTTCCAAATGCTCAAGATCAACAACACATTTTCTAATTGCTATTTGAGTAATAGTAATGTTGTAAGTTGGATTGGTAATAAGTTTGACAAGGGAAGATTAGTACAACTTGCATGATATTAAAGACGAAAACAATTTTTGGCCCCAAAAAAAAAAGATGAAAGCAATTTACTTTCTATACTAAGTAAACATGTCATCAGTATGCATGTTCAATTAGACCACTTACTATGATGATTCTCTAATATTGAATGAAATTTATATTTGGCTTGAGCTTCCATTATCACCAAATCTAATTTCCACCAAAGCTCATCAAGTCAAAGAAAATGTCAGATGGACTGGAGGGTACAAGCCTCAACTTGCCATTCCTAGGGTGCATTGGGATTCCTTGTAACCAAATCATTCTTCAAACCACTGTCTATCTACCAACCCAACACAATTATACCCAACACGTGAATATAGTCACATACTCACATACAGTCAGTCATTAAGACATTTCGTTATACGGATAGAGAGCATACACATTGACACATACCAATATAGTCAACATGGAATTTGACGGCTAAAAATTGTTGGGTCCCTCCTCTTAGAGAAAGTCTTCCCTCTCGACGGAGATGATGTTGCCCCTGTCACAGTAAATGGCCTCCGTCAATATGAAATTCAAAATGACATTGTTGTGCTTGGTGGCCAGCACTTGAGCGATGCAGAGCCTGCTGATCTCACCACCCACCACCACGCAATCTACATCACCTGACTACCCAGCTTCTACGCAAAACTCTAGCGGAGGAATGGTGGAGGACTTTTTGGTAGCATTTCCATTTGAGGGAGTGGTGAGTGGATTAGTGGGTTAGATTGGTTTGGGGCCCACCAAAATAGAAGGAGGTTGGTGATTGTGAAGGCCAAGGAAGAAAAGAGACTGATGAGTGGTATATGAGTTTGGGAGGGTCATTGGCAGAGATAAATGAGAGAAAGAGAAGGCACATATCCACCTTTTTTTACAAGGGGCATTGTTGTCTTCTTATTAGGGGCATTTTAGTCCGAAATAGGGCAAAGAGTCATATTTGGAGAGGAGTTAAAAAAAAAAATTTGGGTATTAAAACACCACATTTAATAAAATTTCCCAAAAAGAAATTGACTATAAGTCCATATCTATAGCATTAACTGTTGTCGATAGCTGAAGAAATTGAAGAAAAGACTATATTATATAAGAGATTCACCAAAAATAAATATTATATATAAGTGGATCTCACTCCTTGGTCCTCGCCTCAAAAGTGAATAGAAGACGCAAACCCAAACAACCATAGCTCCACAGAAGTCCACACACACTCTCTCTCTCTTTACAAGTCCACAGTCATACATAATAGGCGGAGAAAATTCAAAGGAAGCAATTCTTCTTCCATTACTCTTTAATCTTCTGCACCCGTGTTCCACGTCTGGGCTCTGGAGATGATATATGTTTATATTATATTTCTCACACTTATATTGCTTTTATATTTGGGTTAATTATAAATAAATCAACAAAATATTTCACAATTATATTTTACACAATACACTTTTTTATAATTTCATTTTAATCACTATTGATCAAAAATAGATTGGGCTTAATAACTAAAGTGAAATATAATTTCAAAACTCATTGATCTTTATGGGAAAAGAAAATTTACATTGACTATTATGTAATATTGAAATGTTTTATTAATTTAAATGTAATTTTGTATTTATTTATATTTCTTATTTTTATGTTTGTATTTTTTTTTTATATTGCGTATCAAATAACTAAATGTTAGTTTGGCAACATTTATAAAAAGTTTTTAAGTTCGAATCCTTCATCTCCCATATTATAAGAAAATAAATAAAATATATTTTAATTTTAACCTGTTACTCCACCCGCTTCTACAGTTAACTCAAATCTTGTTACCTTCAATTTCTTTGTGGTCATCATTTTTACAAAAGGTACTTTTGGAGAATTGTACTCAATTTCTTCTTTAATAGTANAAAAGGTACTTTTGGAGAATTTTACTCAATTTCTTCTTTAATAGTAATTTTAGGTGTATCAGATGTGGGTACCAAATAAATTAGATATTAATGGCAAGAGATTAGGTGTATCACATCTGGGTACCAAATAAATTAGGTATTAATCGCAAGGGTATTTTGGGAACAAAAAACCAATAAACATATTAAAAAATAAAATATATGAGTTATAATGTAGATGCTTATGTGAATATACGGACTATAATTGACTTAAATCTAATTTAATCTTAGAACCGATCTTATTTAGTTTATTTTATTGAAGGATTAATATCTATAAACCCCAGAATAATAATTTGGTGCATGAATGGTTTATCCTAATTTATTAAATTAAATTTAAAGAAAAGTTTAAGAAATGGCCGAAAATGCTGTATTGGATTTATCATTTTTTCATAAGAGGTTTTTAATATCCCTTGAATGACGTTTATAGGAACAAAATGAAATTTCCAAATGCTCCTGTTTCATTCACCCATCTAAAAAAAAAAAAAAAAAAGAAAAGAAAAGAGAATGCTTAATTGGTGGAAAAAAGAGAAAGTAAGGAAGGAATCCCATGAGGCAACCAAAAGCTTGGTCTTTTAGCTCTTACCAGGAAATTAAGCAAAAGCTTGGTCTTTTAGCTCTTACCAGGAAATTAAACAAAAGCAACCTTCACTTTTTCTTGTGTCCGAATGCACATCATTGCAGACATATGTACCGTCCTTTCACTTCTTTTTGGTGGAAAAAGTATTGCCCTTTCACTTTGGACGTGTTGACTAAGGTCCTTCAGTGCATTCACATTTCACAGTGCACAGGTCTGATCAACAATTTTCTTCACATTGAGAGCTTAATTTCCCAGCTAGCTTCTTTTTCTTGGTTTCTTGTGCTTCTTTTCTTATTTGCTTGTCATTTTCCCAAGAAAAAAGTTAGCATTCCTTTGAGTGTTTGGAGTTTGAAAGTGTCTCACTCCTTGGTCCTCGCCTCAAAAGTCAGAATAGAAGACGCAAACCCAAACAACCGTAGCTCCACAGAAGTCCACACTCTCTCTCTCTCTCTCTCTCTCTCTCTTTACAAGTTCACAGTCATACATATTAGGCGGAGAAAATTCAAAGGATGCAATTCTTCTTCCATTACTCTTTAATCTTCTGCACCCCGTGTTCCACGTCTGGGCTCTGGAGATGATATATGTTTACATTATATTTCTCACACTTATATTGCTTTTATATTTCTTATTTTTATGTTTGTATTTTTTTTTTATATTGCGTAGCAAATAACTAAATGTTAGTTTGGAAACATTTATAAAAAGTTTTAAGTTTGAATTCTCCATCTCCCAGATTATAAGAAAATAAATAAAATATATTTTAATTTTAACCTATTACTCCACCCACTTTCACAGTTAACTCAAATCTTGTTACCTTCAATTTTTTTGGGGTCTTCATTATTAAAAGGTACTTTTGGAGAATTGTACTCAATTTCTTCTTCAATAATAATTTTAGGTGTAACACATTTGGGTACCAAATAATAAACGTATTAAAAAATAAAATATATGAGTTATAATTTAGATGCTTATGTGAATATACGGTCAAAGGACTATAATCGACTTAAATCTAATTAGTCTTAGACTCAATCTTATTTAGTTTTAATTTTATTGAAGGATTAATTTCTATAAACCCCATATAATAATTTTATGCACTATATTTTGGGCGATTTATCCTAATTTACTAAATTAAATTGAAAGAAAGGTTTAAGAAAGGGCCGGAGATACTCTATTGGATTTATCATTTATTCAGAGGAGGTTATTAATGCTACTTGAGTCACGTTTATAGGAACAAATTGAAATTTCCAAACGCTCCTATTTCATTCACATGCTTGTTGACAATATATTGTCTAATTTCTTTCTCCCAAAAAAAGAAAAGAAAAGAAAGGAGACAACCAAAAGCAACTTGTCCGGAATACAGATCATTGCAGATCATGGCAGGTCTATTTTGAAATTTTGGTCCTTTCACTTCTTTTTGGTGGAAAAAAGTATTGCCCTTTCACTTTGGACGTGTTCACATGCAGTGCATGCACATTTCACAAACTACAATGACTGTAATTTCACTTGCAGTGTGAAGTGTTAATAGTGTAAAAGTTAAAGAATAAATTCCAACAAACTACAATGACTGTAATTTAGCCTAAAGTTGTAAAGTGTTAATAGTGTAAAAGTTAAAGAATACTTACACTTCTATATGCATTGATGTTTTTTCGTAGCTATAAGCAAAGAGAAAATGTGTTTTGAAATCTAGGGACATATATATATATATTCATTATCATTTCATATATATATATATATATTTCTTTATATTTCTTATTTTTATGTATGTATTTTTTATATTGCGTATCAAATAACTAAATGTTAGTTTGGCAACATTTATAAAAAGGTAAATGTGCCAAAACCCCCTAATTAGAGTTAGAATATTTCTAAATCCCAGCTTATATTAGTGACAGGACCCTCCCCGAATTCCACCCTGGAACCCGGAGTGATCCTGCGGGCATCCAATATCAAGGAAAATCCTACCGAAATTTCGGCAGAACTTTCCCTGAAATTGGACGAACCCTTTTTCTCCACGAGACCTGCAAATACACTTCTAAATACCACAGCTCCTCTACCACAATCCAAAGGGTCTCCGACCCAAATTTCAAAACCAATTATTTAAGTTTTTAATAGATTATCAGAGCTACGCTACAAATTTACTAAGAAGATGAAATTTACAAGAGTAACTAATTCCTACGATTTCAAAACTTCCCAAGAGTGCCTCGACGTCTTTGGCTCGACCGTTCCACCGCTACAACCTAGGGGAAAATTAAACCAACAACAAGGACAAACCTAATGAGATAACTCAGTGAGTGGACATAAAACAAAAATAAGTATTTATAAACTTTTACTTTCAAATTCCTTAGAATTTCACAAACTTTCCTTGAAATCCCCCAGTTTTAAAACTCTTTTTCTTTCTAAAACTATTTCATACAGATTTCGAATCAATGTAATAATAGAAAAGAACTTTCTAAAATTCATTTGTTGGAAAGTAACTCATAAAACCACCATCTAAGTACCCAAGTGACTTATCCTTCCACCCGCACCGTCGCAACGCCGTCATACGAGTGGATTCGGTGGCCCTTGTACCGTCGTTTCGCCGTCGTACAAGCAGCCAGAATGTCGTACATGCACGTAGACTACCCCCAAAGGGCGAGGCATCCCGACACACGGCCCAAAGCCTATGTGTGTGCCGTGATGGGTCCCAAAGACCTATATAATCTGATAACCTGAAGGGCACTGCGAAGGGTGGTTTGAAAATCCTTTTCCCATAAATCTCTTTTCGCCCATAAAACACATAACCTTTCCAAAACTGGGAAATCATTAAAACGACTATAAAATCTTTTTCAGTAACCAAACCCTTGGTACAAAACCCATTGAAATCCAGTATTTTCTCAAACTCAAACATGAAAACATTTTAAATTTCTTTTGTCTCGCTGAAGTATGAATCCAAAATAGCTACCTCAATATTCATTTTGTCTCGCCGAAGTATGAAATCCAAAATAGCTATTCAATATCCAGAATTTAAATCAATACTTATTTAAGAAATCAGAAAGCCAAACTCATGAACCAAATATATTTCTAATTTAAATAAATCACGGCTCAAATAACTCAAAATATAACTATGAATTAAATCATTAATTTCATAAAAGTTGTTTAGGGAACGAAGTCCACTCACAGAGATAGCCTAGCCTTGGTCCCCGAATGGATAGTGATCGTCGCGATCGTCCTTGGACTCGGGAGTATCGCCTAACACGGTAACGGTAAGGCGTTAGAATAATGTTCAATTTAATAACTACAAACTAGAATCTTAGGCTTTTCGCTCCATAATCCTAATTTCAAGCTATAAACCAACTTAATTTCCTTCTCGACTAAAAACCCATGCCACTAACTTATTTTTAATCCGGTAATTTTCTCAATTAACCTCCATTTTATCTAACTTGACCGAGGATAGTCCGGGTGTCGTTTCGACAACCCAAAAATGTCTAACTTCACCTCAAAATCACCGTTTCTCCGATTTTCTTCAACTAACCATTCTAAATCACAATTGATGATTTCTAAGTTTGGAAATTACTTAAGACCACCTCAAATTATCACCCAAAATCAAGGATTCCAAGAGATTTAACATGGTTTCCAAATCTCTAATTCCCAAGTTTCTAACTTCTCACAATAATTCCTTAATTCAAGTTCCAATTAACTCTAAATCCATACCATAACCACCAATTGCACCATAGGACTTTTAATTATCCTCAATTAACAAGAATCCAAATTGGCATAATCTCCCAGAAATTCTAAGTTCCAAATCCTCAAAATCAACCAATCAATAAGTCTCAAATCACCCCAAATCCATGCTTAATCTCACAATTACACAAAACAACCACCCATTCCACTCAAACAAGGCCCAATCCAAAATGGCATAACCCCACTTTCCCCAATTTTCCAATCTCTCAAAATTCCTTTAAATTCCTTAAACTAACCTTCAATTCATAGTTGCTAGGAGTGATTATTGCCCAAAATTACATACAACACATTCCAATTTCCGAAATCTCAAGGGAATCCGAATTTTGGGTTCTAATTTCCTAAAATTCTAACTTCTCAAACATTCAAAATTAAACCACCAATTTAGAGGGAAATAAAGCCTAGAATGGGGGGAAGAAAACCCACCTAAAATGGAGAGAAGGGGCGCCGGAAAACTGGCCGGAAATTGGAGGAAGAGATCGGCGACCATGGCAGCCCAAGCTGGTCTCAGTCGCGCGCAGGGGCTGGGCTGGCTATAGGAGCGGCTGGGGAGGCTCGGGGTGGCTGGCCCGGCGGTTGGAGAGTGCTTCTCGGCCGTCCCATCGTCTGTCGTCGCCGGAGATGGCTGGAGCTGGAAGCTCCAATCGCGCACGCAGGGGAGAGAGATCGGGAGAGAGGGAGAGGGAGGGGCTGGGGGCGTCGGGAGGTAGCTGGGTGGGGGTCGCCGGTGGCTGGGCAGGTCAGAGGTGGCTGGAAATGGCGGGCGTCGCGTAGGGGAGAGAGAGTGTGGGGGTGTCGGGCTGGCTGGCTTCTTCTTCTGCTGGCCTGCGCGTGGAGAGGGGAAGAAATAGGGGGAGAAGAATATTCCAGAATTTTCTGGAATATTTTATGTAATTTCCTCAAAATTACAAGTTTGCCCCTCACTTTGAACCCCCGTATTTCTCAAACCGTAGCTCCAAACGACGCATGCTACGTGTCTACGAATTCGTGGCGTCGAGCTCTACGTAATCATGTCCAAGTCAATTCTAAACTCCAAGCAATTTAAAAAGTCAACTTTGAGCTTTTGAGCTCTCTTATCACGTTCATAACTTTTTAACTGTAACTCTAAATCACCCATGCCGTATGTCTATGAACTCGTGAGCTCGAGACCTTTCTAACGGACCCAAAGTCAAAGCTAAAATCTTATTAGAACCAAAAGTCAACGTTGGGCCCTATTATAATTCACTTAAAAGGTGCGGGTCGTTACATAGATCCTTCTTGATTTCTCTAGAATTGGGACTTTTGGGCCTTGTGTTTGGGCTTGTGTCTTTGGGCTTTTGGAGGGGAAAAATGGTGTAGGGGCTGCTGGCCCATTTTGGCAACGAGAACAGCCCTTTTGGGCTTTGCTAGTTGCTGTGCATGCAGCCCAAAAGAGAGGGAGAGAGCAGCCCAAGGTGCGGCAGCCCAAAGAGAAAGAGAGAGGGAGAGAAAAAGAAGAAGAAGAAGAAAAGGTGGGCTTGGGCCGGGGTGTCACACGAGCCTAAGGAAGAAGAAGAGAGGGAGGCTAGGGGTGATGCACTAGCGCCTAGTCAGTGCCTCCTTGGCCAATGGCGTCACGCCGCGTGGCATGTTAATCATCTTCCGAATTTCTCTTTTCTCCAAATTTTGAAAATTCGCCAAAAATAACTTTGAACTCGGAAAAATTCTCGGAAAAATCTTACGAACTCGTCTCAATGAGTACTACACTCTTGAGAGATTAGAACACCAAAATTGGCTGAAAAATAATTCCAGAAAAATTGGAATTACCCTTAGGAAAAATCAAGAGCTTAAGTGAAAGGAAATTGGGGAAATTTACAAAATAATTTCCTGAACTCGGAATAGCACGAAACTTGTACTGTGGGGTCTGTGGGCAGGACTCTACCTTTCTAAGGTCTCACTTTGGTCAAAGTCAAAGTCAAAGTCAAAAGTCAAAGTAAACATTGGGTTAACTACCCGAAACCATGGTGGAAAATAAAATTTTACGCCACTAAATTTTCAAAAAAATTCCAGAAATTAAGGAAAATTCCAAAATAAGATTTGAAATTTTCATGGTCTCACGATATGCCTAGTAATAGCATGCAAAATAGGATATTTGATCTCATTTGTCCTCCACCAAGAAATTATATCAAAGTCACGAGTCATATGTAAGATAGACTCATCCAAATAACGGTCTAAGTCATATCATACCTAACATTATCCACACTAATAGAATGAGAAACAAACAAGTCAAAACACGTGGGTTGTGAAGACCCAGTTGAACAATGACCCGTTCCTTAAGGGAATCAACGACTCAGATGCATAGGGATTTAATGGTCTCCAACAGTGGAGATTAAATCATGGAAGATCATTTTGTGTGAAGCAGTGTAAGCTACTTCCATGTGGGCTACTGCATTAGCACGATCAAACGAGCAACGAGTCACGTGTGCATTGTTATTCCAATAAGCTAACCAAATTGATTTTCTTATTTCCTATTTTCTATTTTCTCCAAACTATGTAAATTTACCAAAAATAGCTAGGGTAAATAATTCTTCGAAAAATCCTATCAACTCGTCTCATTGAGTACTGATTTCCTATAACCTCAAAATAGCAATTTGTCTTCTAGAAAAATTAAGGAAAATTCATCTCCAATCAATTAAATTTCAAATAATCATAACCAACTTGATAATCATCAAATCTCTTGTACTAAAAACTAGAACTCAATTCTAATCAACTAAAGGTTCAAGTTATTTATACAAAAGACAAAGGAAACACCATTTTCTTTAAGAAATGTTAAGCTACTATAGTAAAAGAGTTTTTAAAAAACACGTGTCAACACAAAATAGGACGAAACATTTTGGGTTGTTACACCTGCTCACAAATATTTTTGCTTTTTAGGATCAAACTTTCAGAGATGGTTTGATAAATAGTTGTGATGTTGAATTTTGCAACATAATGGTTGAAGGAGGTTCGAAGATTCTTATTGACTGCATCAAGGGAAAGTGTTCATTCACATGACACAATTGCACTATCACATGACATCACAGTCTTATCTACTTTGAAGCCATTACTTTCAGGCTTATATATATTTAGAGAAGCAAATTTCATTGTAAATGCTTGTGCCAATCTATTCACATTAAAGACTAAAAAACTATTTGGTTTCACTCCTTTCCTAGGTAGGCTTCCTTGGGTTTAAACTTTGATCGTCTAGGAATGGGTTGTGGTCAAGGCTTTTCATTTTAATCTTATTTTCCTCCATGACAGGAGAAGAAAAACAAAACAAAAATTTCTTTGACCACGCAGTAAAACCATCTCTCTTTCTATATTAAGATTGCCTAGTCAACATTTATTAAAAGACTAAATAATCATTTTGCCCCCTTAAAACTATGACATGTTTGGCAATGAAAGACATATGGTTCCCTTAGGATAATCATTTTGAGGTTTATCATATTGATTCTATAATGGTTTCATATACAAAGTAATTGCACAATTCATTCTCACATACCCTAAAAATCAAATACATTAATTGCACCTTGATTCACACGTAAATACACCTAAGGAAAGAATCATGTTTAACTAGAGCTATAGTAAATCATGGAAGGGATCTTGGCTAATAGTGAGCATTGGCCGATTGGGAAGATTCTGAAGCACGAATCTGGGCTTTATTTTTATCATCCCCTGCAAACTAAAAGAAGGTGAACGCATCGGAAGTTTGGAAACGAAATCATGAAATGTCATAATGTCAGCCAATTGATCAATGGTGCAAATATACTATACACCAAACTCATTACGAACCACCTTTTCACGGATATAATGATAGTCATCTTCAACATGATGTGTCTGGGAGTGAAAAATAGGGTTAGAAGCAAGAGATAGAGCAGAAAAATTGTCACACCAAATTAAGGGGAGAGTAAAAGGGAGATGAAGATCCCGAAATAAATGCAGAACCCAAGAAAGACTAGTTGTAGTATAGGCAAGTTGTCGATACTCAGCCTTTGTACATGAGCGGGAAACACCTCTTTGCTTCTTAGATTGCCAGGAAATAAGATTAGGACCAAGATACATACAAAATCCTCTGGTGGAAACACAATGATTAGGATTGCTAGCATAATCAGCATCACAAAATGCATTAAGACGAAGAGAATTAGGCGTGTAAAAAATACGGTGAGAGATAGTGCCTTTAATATACCAAAGAATACGTTTAATAGCATCCCAACGAATATCAATAGGAGCATGAAGAAACTGACACACCTGATAGACAACATAGGTGATGTTTAGGCGCATGATGGTGAGGTATTGAAGCACCCCAACAGCACTCCGATAAGGAAATGAATTGGTGAGAGAAACCCCATCACGAGAACTCAACCTGGAAGTCATTTTGGGTGTGGACATGGGCTTGGAATTCAATATATCAGTTTTAGTAAGTAAATCAACAGCATACTTGTGTTGGTTGAGAAATAAAACAGAAGAATTGTGTGATGCTTCAATACCAAGAAAAAAATGTAACGGCCCAAATCCTTCATGGAGAATAAATGCCTAAGCTCTTTAACAAGATAGGTCATATGACTAGGGTTGTTACTTGTAAGAAGTATGTCATCCACATATATTCATAAATAAAGAGTAACCGTGTATGTGTGATAACTGAGCAAAGAAGGATCATTAGTAGAAGGAACAAAACATAATTCCTCCAAGTAACTAGAGAAATAGGAAATCAAGCTCGTGGGGCCTACTTGAGCCCATATAAAACGTTGGTGCTTGCAGACAAAATAAGGCTGAAATAAATCAACAAACCCCTTAGGTTGTTGCATGTAAACATCCTCATATAAATACCCATGCAAAAAAGCATTTTGGATGTCCAATTGTTAAATAAGCCAATTAAAAGATACGGCAAAAGCAAGAATAAGCTAGATGGTAGAGTGCTTAACTATGAGACTAAAATTCTCCCCATAGTCAAGCATAACCTGTCCATGAAAACCAGTTGCCTCCAAGCGAGCTTTATAACATTCAACAGACCCATTAGAGCGCTGCTTAATACGAAAAACCCATTTGTTGGGTAGGACATTCATAGTGGTGAAGGAGGGACAAGAACCCATGTTCCAGCTTTTTGCAAAGCATCATACTCAAGTTACATGGTTGTCCACCAAGCCTCATGCTTTTAGCCTACACATATGAACTGAGTTCAACATTAGTGGTGTTAGAAAAAAGAAAAAAACCATAGCCATTTGGGATTGGGTTTGACAATAGCATGTTTACCCCGAGTTTCTATGGGATGCTGATTAACAATGACGGGTTGGGGAGAAGAAGATGGGGCAAAAGCTGGATTAGGAGGTGAGGATAAAGGTAGGGGAGGAGGCGAGACTCGACTAGAAACCGCAGTGGACTGTGGTGAGGACACACTGGTAGACCTGGCAAAAGTGTACACGACCCGTTAACTCGACACAAAACGACACGAAAATTTGCATGTTTGGGTTTGAGTTTCTCGGACCTGGTCCATATCACTGTTGACCCGTTAAAGATTCGTTAAAAAACGAGTCAGGTCATGTTCAATTCATGAGTAATTCGGGTGACCTGTTAGGGGTAGTTTTGTAATTGAGTTCAAAAAAGAAAACCTAGGGCTAGCCATTTACATTTCACAATTTTTAGTTTTTCACTCGACCACCTCTCATTGCCTCTCTATGCCTCAGTCTCCTCTTTGATCTCCTCCATGGCTTTCCAACTCCAAGCCTCCATCTCTGAGCTCTTTCGCAACCTCAAGCCTCACCACTTCACTAGGCAGTCACCCATACCAAAGCGAATCAGTGATCGATTCGCACATTCGCACCCAACTTGAGCTAGGCAGATCGCACCACCATCTCTCTTTTTCTCTTCTCCATGCGAAGTGCAATCACTGCGAGGCTGCAATCCCTGCATACGATCTCTGTTCTCCCTTTCTCATTGTGGTCTCCTCGTGGCTCCTCTGGTCAAGCACGCTGCGCAGCTGACAGAGTCACCACTCACTAGCTCTCTCTTTTTCTTTTCTCGCTGCGATCTCTCCAAGTTTCTAGCCTTGCCTTCACCACTGCACCAGCAGCACCAACAATGTACGGTGTGCACCAATACTCAAAGTCAAAGGTAATAAATTTCCTAAGTCTAAATTTCCTCTCCCTTCCACTAGGTTTTGATGTTTCTTCACTTTCTTGTATGAGTTTTGTATGGATTTATAGTTTAATTTGTATGGATTTGTATGGGTTTTGATGTTGTAAAATTTGAATGGATTTGTAGTTTAATTTGTATGGGTCTTGCTGAAGAGAGTAGCCATGTTAACTTCTTTAAGGTCAGATTTTGATAGGTATAAATTAATTGCAATAAGATTACATTTCCTACAAAAACAGAGTAGTATTTTCAAATGTACAAGCTGAACTAGGTTGTTTTAGCCTTTAGAGTTTAGGCATATGAATTTGCATTTGATATATGGTCTTGCTGTTTCTCTATTGCATGCAATGATATATGGATTATAAATTTGATATATGGTCTTGTTGCTAAATGCTAAATGCAGATGAATGCAACCAGTGAGATTCATGAAGTCAATGACCAAGAGGACTCTACTGAAGTTTCAATGGGAGTGGATGTGGATTTGGATACTGAAAATACAGAAGAGCTATAAGAGCCTACAGAAGATGAAGGCCCTCGAAGTAATTTGATATATGGTCTTGCTGTTTCTCTATTGCATGCGATGATATATGGATTATAAATTTGATATATGCTCTTGTTGCTAAATGCTAAATGCAGATGAATGCTACTAGTGAGATTCATGAAGTCAATGACCAAGAGGACTGTACTGAAGTTTCAATGGGAGTGGATGTGGATTTGGATACTGAAAATACAGAAGAGCTATAAGAGCCTATAGAAGATGAAGGCCCTCGAAGTAAAAAGGTTAAATGCATAGCTGTAGGTAAGCGTAAATTACGTTCTCCTGCTTAGGCTGTGTTTGAAAAATTGGCTATGAGTGAGTTTCCAAATAATAAGAAACGTGCTAAATGCAAATAATGTGGTGTCATATATTTGTGTGATAGTTCGTATGGGACGGGTAATATGTTGACCCACATAAAAAACTGTTCTAAGAAAACACAATCTAATTTAGGGTAGTTAATGTTATCTCAATTTGGTTTGCGTTCTCCAAAGTTTGATCATGAGGTGTTTAGGAATTTATTGATAGAGGCAATCATTAAGCATGACTTACCTTTTAGCTTTGTTGAATATGAGGGCATTAGAGCTTTAGTTTCCTATATATCTCCTGACATCAAGCTACCATGTAGGAATACTGTTAAGAATTGTGTTTTAAAGTTGTTCAAAAGAGAAAAATTTAAACTTCATAATTTTTTGAATGAGGTTGAAGGAAAGATTTGCCTCACATCTGATTCGTGTACTTCTGTGACCACTGATGGGTACCTAACTCTCACTGCTTACTTTGTTGACAAGGAGTGGAGGTTACATAAAAGGATTTTAAATTTTTATCTTATGCCTCCTCCACATACTGGTGTTGCTTTGTGTGAGAAAATAAATACATTGTTAACTAAGTGGGGGATTGAGAAGAAGTTATTTTTTATTACTTTGGATAATGCTTCTACGAATGATTGTTTTATTAGTCTTTTGAAGAATCAATTGAATTTTAGAGGTCTATTGTTAATGAATAGTAAATTCTTCCATGTTCATTGTTATGCGCACATTTTGAACTTGATAGTCCAAGAGGGACTTAAAGAAATTGATTACTCGGTCACACAAATTTGTGAGTGCGTCAAATACATAAAAGGTTCATTGGGTAGGAAACAAAAGTTCTTTGATTGTGTTGCACAAGTTGAGTTATCGAGTAGTAAGAGAGGGTTGAGAGAAGATGTGCCGACTAGGTGGAACTCAACCTATATCATGCTAGATAGCGCACTTTTCTATCGTCGTGCTTTTATAAGTTTGGGGTTAAGTGATTCAAACTTTCATTTTTGTCATTCTTAAAAAGAATGGGATAGAATAAAGAAGATTTCAAAGTTTTTGGAGTATTTTTATAATGTTACTTGCCTATTTTCTGGAACAAAGTACCCCACATCAAATTTGTTCTTCTCTAAAATGTTCATAGTCCAACATAGCATCAAATCAGCCATAGAAGATGGCGATGATTTGATGAGAAGGATGAGTAATTTTATGAATATGAAGTTTGAGAAGTATTGGTCAAAATATAACTTAATTCTTTCAATTGCAATTGTTTTGGATCCTCGGTATAAATTGCATTTTGTAAAGTGGTCTTACAAAAAGTTTTATGGTTTGAATTCTAATGAATTTAAGAGGGTTAATGACACGTTGTCTTCTCTATTTGAGTTGTACACGGAAAATTTGTCTCATTTAGTAACACACATGATGGAGACACCATTTTTGAGGTAACTACTACTGGTACATGTTTCAACATTCAAATTGCTGGCAGTTGCACTTTGTGGCTGCTGACAGCTACATTTTTTGGCAGCTAGCAATTGTATTTTCTTGTTGTTTTTGTGTTGAATAATAGCTTGTTTTTATGATTGCTTTGTAGGATTTTGATACTTGTTACAATGCTGATTTAGTTTCAAGTACCAAAACTAAATTGACTAAGTATTTTGATGAAGAAAAGCTAGATAGAAAGAAATCTTTGGATGTTCTTTCAAGTACCAAAACTGTTCCTATTTTCACTATTGCATCTGAATTGGCCTTTAGTATTTGGGGCAGAGTACTAGATCAATATCGAAGTTCTTTATTACCTGAAACTGTTCAAGCTTTGTTATGTACTCGAGACTGGATTTTTGGCAAGAGAGGTAAATTCTATTTATCTTTTTACTATTATTTTTAACCTCCACTATTATTTTCTATTCATTATCATAATACATAATGCTAAATGTGAATATTTATACATGTTTTCCTTTTATACTTAGGTTTATATGAGCATGCTTTTGACATGGAAGTGGAACAACTAACTAAAGATGTCTTCAACTTGAATATTGAGGATTTTGGAAGTGAGAGCAGATCTGGACAATGTTCTAGTATAATTTCTATTGATTAGTTTGTTTTTATATATTTGGGTTGTAAACTTGTAATTGCTTATATTATTTTGAATTTATTTTGAGATTATAATTTCTTAAACTATTTGGAGTTGGAATTGCTAAAACAGTTGAACTATCTTGGATTCTTGCAAAGAAAAACCATTTTGAAATTATTTAGGGCTGTAAAGGCTATAAAGCCTTGTTTAAATGCTTTTGTATGCTTTTGTTTGATGAAATTTTGTTAAAATAATTATATTTAGGGTGAAAAAATATTTTAGGTTTTTTGCAGGTGAAATGCGTCATGTTGGATATACCCGTTAATTTTTCGGGTCGTATACGGGTTGGGACTTTTACAACTCGAAGGTTATCATTTCGGGTCGTGTCAACCCGTTAGCACTAACGGGTCGTATCGGGTTTGACCCAAACTGGTTTCACACGACCCATTTGCCAGGTCTGCACACTGGATGCTGCAGAAGTTGACTAACGAGACCAAGGAGAGTGTTGGATATCGGGAGAGACCGTAGCAGGTTGGCCGTGAAGAGTAGCATAATCGGTTTGAGTGGGAGAGACTGGGCAAATGGAATCATGACCGGAGTTTGATGAAGGTGAAGAAGTACCAGAGGAAGCAGATGCTTGCGTGGTATTGGGCAAAGTTGAATACGAGATAAAAGAGGAAAGACTAGAGTCGCTAGAAAAACTAAGGGAAGGATGGTAATCTCACTGGAAGATGCAACCTGCAATGTTTTAAATGGGAAAATAGGTTCATTAAAAGTAACGTGAAGGGATAAATAAATATGGCCAGTAGATACATCTAAACAACGATATCCTTTGTAATGATTATGATAATCGAGAACAATACATTGCTTAAAACGGAAACTAAATTTTTCTTTGTTATAGGGGCGAAGATATGGGTAGCAAGGTCATCGAAAAGCTCTCAAAAACTGATAGTTTGGAGGTTTATTAAAGAGTTTTTCATATGGGGAAACATTTGAAAGAGTGGGTGTAGGAAGACGATTTTTAAGATAGACAGAAGTAACAAGTGTATCAACCCAATAAGTTAGTGGGAGGGAGGCATGAGCAAGCAGGGTTAAAGTAGTGTCAATGAGATGGCGATGCTTCCATTCGGCCAGCCCATTTTGTTCAGGGTGATGAGGACATGAGACACGATGAAAGATATCTTGGTTTTTAAAATTTTTTGAAATCGTGTACTCATATACTAACCACCACCATTCGATTGAAAAGGTTTAATAGAACTTGAAAATTGAGTACGTATGCAAGCAAAAAATTGGAGAAAAACATCATAAACCTCATGTTTGCTTTGTAAAGAAAAAACCTAGCAATAGCTAGCGTGAATAATGATCAACAAAATTAACATAATACTTAAAACCATTAGTAGAATATATGGAAGAAGACCAAATATCTGAATGAACAAGTTCAAAAATAAAGAAGCAACAAAGTCCGATTTAGCAAAAGGGAGTTTAATGGACTTTCCTAAAGGACAAGATCCACACATTGGCATTCTATTTTTTAAAGCGAAACTTGTTTTAGATTGTATAGTTTATAAAGTAGAAGCAGACGGATGTCCTAGTAGCCATACCAGTTGACAACACTAGTCTTATTGGAGTGATAAGCTTGGAGTGAAAAACTTCGAGTGAAGATGATGAGGGAAGAGAGATTGGATAGAGTCCGTCTTTACTCGATCCATGGAAAAGTGTCTTCTCCGAACGTTGATCCTTGACAAAAAAAGGAATTAGAATACAATAAAGCATAATAGTCATTGTCCTTCAAAAATTGAGACACAGAAATAATCTTAGAAGATGCATTAGGAGAATATAAGAGATCTGACATAGAAAACATTTTTGAATTATGAACAAAGGTATTGGAATCAGATGTAGTGATAGGCAAACCTTAACCCGTCATAACACTTCTTACAGTATTACCATAAAAGTCACATGGGTGATGAATATTGTCAAGATCTTGTGTGCTGTGGGTGTTGGCTCTTGTATCTAAAAGCCATTGAGAAGAGTCTTGTCCATAAGGGGTAAAAGCAACCACAGCTAAAAGCTTGTGAGTTGGAATACGCCTTTCATATGCATGGTTCATGCGCTGGTAACAATCAATGGCGGGATGGATGAGCTTATTGCAAATCTGACATTGTATACGCATAAAGTTGGAGGAAGAACATCCAAAGGATGACCCAGAGGATTGTAGAGCAGGACCAAGAATACCAGAAGCACGTTGAAAGGGTCAAAGACTTGTGAAGGAGAACCATGAGAAGGATTCTGATTACTATAAGAATTTGTGGACGAGTTTGGTGAGTCTAATGTCCATGAGGACCATCTCAACCACCATAGGGCTGATTTGGGCGTCCTTCTTGATGAGCAGAACAACCACCTAGACCATAGTGGTTGCACCCTCCACGACCTTGAGATCCTCCGCTGGCTGCCATAGCATAATAGTTGCCTGATTGTTTATTAATTAAGCCTTATTGCTGAAAATGGTGTTCCACAGTGATAAAAAGAGCTTCAAGCCTATCCAAAGATATTGTGTGTCACGAGCTTGAGCGAAACTCACACAGTTCTCATTCCAAGTTCCTACTCTGTCCATGATGATAGAGACAATTTCAGTCTCATTGACTATTCATCCTGCTACAGAAAGTAAATTGGCAATACCGTTAATTTTGTCAAAATATTCAGAAATAGACGACTTACCTCTTATAGTTTGCAGAAGTTCATTCCTCAGTTGAAGAATTCCATGCTGAGATGTGGATGTGAACTTAGCTTCCAAAGCAGTCCAAGTATCCTGTGCACATGAACTCAATCAAACACTTCCAACAATAGGCTTAGTAAGTGAGTCATTTATAAAGCTCAACACAGCTTGATCATTCTTGATCTAGTCTTCATATGCTAAATTAATCACATCATCGACAAGAAATGCTCCAAGACAGCGAATTAACCCATTGACATATCCCAAAAGACCTCGACTTTAATGAAGGGGTAATCTGGGCTCACCATGCCAAATAATTGTGTTTGATGAGTTTAATACTTGTGTTTTGAGAAACCAGAGGAGCAGCAATGGTGGGAACAATTGAGCCACTTGAATTCAGTGAAGTGATGATAGGAGTAGTGTGAGAAAAAATAGTGGAGGTGGAAATCACAAATGAAATTGGAGCGGTGAAACCCACAGATGGGTTTGCATAAGAAAGGGATGTTGGAATTGAAGAGGACATATTTGATGGAACTAGATAACATTAGATGAGAAGAACAAAAACAGACAGAAGAAGATGTAGATGTCGTTAGACACACTGCTTTGATACCCTGAGAGACTTATGATTTCCACAGGAGAATCATTCTGAGGTTTATCATATTGATTATATAATGGTTTCATACACAGAGTAATTACACAATCCAATCTCACCTACCCTAAGAATCAAATATATTAATTGCACCTTGATTCACACGTAAATACACATAAGGAAAGAATCATGTTTGATTAGAGCTGTGAGAAATCATGGAGGAGATCTTGGCTGATAGTGAGCATTGGCTAATTGGGAAGATCTTGAACCTCGGGCCTAGGCTTTTTGTATCAGTCAAATTTCCCCCTCCCAACCCACCTAACTAAAAATTTGGTTAATTTACTTCCCAAAATATTAATGATTTATATTTCCAATATGGCCCATTCCTTCAATTTCCTAAGATTTCATCTATATATCCATCCATACACATGTGACGTGTCATGCGAATGCAATTAAAATGGACAATTCATATCCAAATTTGGGATAAAATAGCTATTATACCTAAAATAAAATTTAAAAAACAGTAAAACTCAAAAAACAAAAACACTCGGTGCTCCCCTAACTCCTTCTATTGCAGCACCCTCTCCCCTCTTTCTAATGACCTACCTTCACATGAATTGTGTATTTAACCTGTGTCTATCTGCTATTAAATGACTTTATAGAGTTTGATTTGACCTCCCTTGGAAAAATGAGACCTCCTCTGAGATGTGTTTGCGTGAAAGTATTGACAAAATCCTAAGAAATTGACGGAATGGACCACATTAGCCTATTTCAAAAGTTTGAGGGGTAAATTAACCAAATTATTAGTTGAGGAGAAAATTTGACACTCCAGTGAAGGGGCAAAATGGCCATTAAGCCTTTTTAAAATTCAGATTTGGTAAATTCCTTTTATTTCCTCATCCCCATTTCACACATTTTTGTTTTTTCCTTAGTTGACTCTTTGATTTTGGAAATGTGTGTGTGTTTATTCCTTACATTTTTTGTTCTTTAAATGTTGTTGAGTGCTTTACTTTTTAATGTCAACCATATTTTGTGTATAGAAAATTCCTTTTGAATTGCTTCTCCATATATGATTTTTTTTTAGGTTCGAGATTAATCATCATAAACAAAAATATATAAGTTGCAAACGATTCTCATAAAAAAAAAAAATTTCATAAACAAGCATACAACCTAACAAAAACTAAGGAACCTACATGAACTAAATCACCTACATCATAAAATAAATATAATGAACCTTCAAACATTTCTCAACTGTAGCTTCCTTATTCTGCTTAGCTTTTCGATGCTCTTTGATATAGATAATGTTGTCCTAATATGAATTTACTTACTAAATTATAGTATAGAGAAGATATATATCATACATAAAAGGTGCCTTAAATTAAATATTTTAATGAATCCCTTAATCTTAGGGTTTGTCTAATGGGAAAATAACAAAACCTAAGAAATCACAGTGTGTAAATAAACTAATTTAATATGTGTTATTAGTGTCATACCTCAAAATCAGGAATGCAATAGTCATACCCTCCTTGGATGGCCCAAGAGTTTAACACCATTAATCCAATGTTAATCCCCAAGACACCTTGTTTGGTTGAATAAATCGGGTTGAATCAAAACTAAATAATAAATAGTAGAAACATGAGAAGTAAAAATAAGATTCTTTATAAAACCAGCCCGGAAGGTTACAGTAGTTCATTGCTATATTAATGAATTAATAAAAATTTGAAATACAAAGTAAGAGTAAATTAAAGGTTTCAAACTACGCAGACGTAATAACAAAGTAAATAGCTCAAACCCACATCCAAAAATGGAGAATAAATCATAAAAAAATGTTTGAGACAAGGAAGCAACTAAATAAAGTCACCAATTAAATCCAAGGAGTTGACAAGTCTCAAGATGTTGTTCTATTTGACTCTCGTCCCAGTTCATCTTTTTACTGTGTTTCGTACCTATAAAAACATTCAATAACCAAGAAACAAACAAAATATAGGGATAAACATCACATACGATCATAGCTTTCCCACAAATGACAATGCTTAGTTTGAAAACCACAAAACCATTTCTAGTGAGAGTGGAAGTCATTTTTTGATGGATCCTTAAAATAAGTTCTTCAAACCATTTCCTTTGAAAATCCTTTAAAAAACATATGTGACTTGGCTTGTACATAACATGCAAATACACAATAAATTATTCATACCTGATGGTTGATACAAGTGGTACGACTATGGCTAACCATAAACAATACGTATGGCTAACATAGTGAGAGTGACATGGCCCACAGAGGTAGAAATAACCATACCACCTGTTACCAAATGAACATCAACTAGGCCATTCATACGTAACAACATAATATCTAGCTAGGCCATCCAACTTTTCTTGAAGTTTAGGGGATCGAACCCAAGGTTATCGTTTTGTAACCTTTAATCTTAAACCCATCACAAATATAGTAATTACAACATGTTATAACAATTTAAAACACACACATACGCATGTACAAGAGTCCATAGTTAGAAATATAGAATAAATCCCCCTACCTAAAATCCAATGCACTTCACGTATTCTCTTCCTTGTCTTTCACGACTCCATCCTCTGTCTTGTCATGCCACAAATAAATCCTTTGGTAGCTGGTGTTTCTAGTATCTAAAAAATTAACGACAATTTAGCAAAAGTTAAGTTCAACAATACCTCGTCCTTTAATTAAATAATTAAATCTCCAAATTAAGGCTACAACTAAGCATTTAATTAATAAATAAATCCTACTTAATTAATCTAAGCATGCAAAACTAAAATTAAAACCTAAAATTCAAGCCTCAAAATAAATAAGAAAAGAATATTAGGACACTTACTCGGTTGTAGACCTGTCCTTAACTAGACTCTAACCTTTGGACTCCTCCTCCTTGGCTTGCTCTCCAAAAGAAAAACTTTTGAATTATGGAAATTTTCTTCCATTTTGGTATGTCTCTTTACTCCCAAAAAAACCAAAGAGTGAGTATCTCAAACTTCACTTGGTGGTGCTAGTGGTACAAGAGGGTGGGAAAAAGTTGTAAGTTTTCAATGTGGGACAAAATGCATTAACAATGAGTAAACGTCGAATCGGGTTTATGGTACCCTCGAGTTGAAAATCCTAGTTTTCTGTGAGACAAAAAGGGCGAAACTACTGGGTCAAGCGGGTTGGGCGAATCGAGTTAGTACGCGGGTCAAAAGGACCCTGTCAATGCAACCGAATCTTCCCTATGGATCAAAGGCCCAAATGGATCCTTCATTACCGAAGACAGACGATTAGGATTAGAACGTGGGCGATGGCTGGGTGCGGCACATCTTATGAAGCTCCTATGAGCTCGTTTGTATCAATGACACTAGATGACTTGTTAGACACGCTGAACCAATTCGCACGCGCCACGCGCCACGCGCCACGCGTCACAACTGTCAATGCCATGTTAGCTTTCCACTTTCTGAAATTCATATTTTCTAATATTCACCAAATTTAAAAAATTCACCAAAAATAGCTCGGGACTCCAAATAATTCCACGAAAAATCCTACGGATTCATGAGACTAAGTACTAAGTATCTATAACCTCAAATTTGTTAAATCACTATAAAAAAAAAATTCCTCCTTTCATAATTTAATTCCCAAAAAATGAAAATAAACTTAATTATCTCCAAACTATAGAATTTTCCTTTTCAAAATTCACTTCCACACAACTAGAACTCTAGAACCACGAGCAAAGGTCCAAGTTAGTAACAATAAAGTCAAGGAAATCTCCAATTCCTTTAAACAAACTTTGAGAACATGGTTGGAAAATTTAAGTAGCAAAATTAACATAACCTGAAATTTCAGAGTCGAAATTTAACAAAATGAACTTCCCAAGTGTCATACACCAGTTACCGCAAAGCTTGCATTGCCTTCTTGTGACAAGAACAGATCCAATACTTCTTTGATGAGGACAAGGCACAACATACATATAAGAGCATTGTGTGTGTAATGTAATTTGTGATAAATTATCAATGCATACAAAAATTATTTTCTTTTATTATGTATAGCGATCTTATGAGTCACATTTGTTCCCCTTAATTGAACAGTCCAATCTTGATTCAGGTGTTATGCTTTGTGCATCCATCTCACGTTAACTAAGTTGAGGCAGAACAAGGGTTCATTTCATCTATCTCAAGTCATTGCCACAAAACCCAACTGACACAGTATGACCTCAATCATTTTTATTCTTGTATTTTGGTGGCTTATTTTTACTTCTCAATTTATTGTTACAAACTCAACTGACATATCTCAACTTTATCCCTTTAATTAAATATCTCTCTCAGTACTTATATGGGTATTTCCTTTCAAAGCTTATGGAACATATCTTAATCTTACCATTTATAATTTCTCTCTTGGTACTTATACAGGTCTTTCTTTATAAGGCACATTATGTTCTAATGTCACTTGAATTCCAATAAATTATGAGAAAACTTAACTTTCTCTTAAGATCAAATCATTGACAGTATACCTTGATTGTTCAGGCAAACATATTACAAACCAACTATGCGCTCTTCTTGCCAAATATGTTAAGGTGTCAACTCCCTATTCAACCCCAAAAATTTCTCTTGCATTGTCCAAACTGCGATATAATCAACTCTCAGTTTGCTTTAAGTATTATCAATCTACCATGTCACTTCTCTTATCACTCCTTATTGGATCAATTCAATCCATTTTCTATTCTTGAGCTAAACAAGGAAGCGATGCAAACAAATCACGATATGATTGAATTTCTTTCTTTGGTAAACTCGTCTAAGATAGTTCCTCCAACTCTAGGGCTATTAAACTTAATAGTCTCCATAGGTACATACGCTTCCAAAAAAGCAAGTTGCAGTCATCAACATGCCACCATGGATGAGATTTCTCTAAGATAAAAACATAGAATCACCCAAGCAACGTCCAATCCAAGTGAGTATTTCCAAGCTTGTATAAATCATTTCTCCTTGAACAGTCACTTGATGATAACAAAATTAGAAATTTACAACTCCAACGACTCACCAAATCTTTGATTCCAAAGTGAGAGTTCAATTCACAAGTCGTCATTTGTCAAATAAGACTTAAGTAGTAATTAAATCAAGAAGTCCATGAAAACATTTTCGATTAGACAAATGTCTTCTTTATATATGCCAAGTCTTCATGTACACTAGACCTAGCAAACGGGTCGGGTGAAGCGGGTTTGAGTCAACATGACACGATCGTTGAGTTAATGGGTGACCCATTTTACCCATTAAGAAAAAAATATACATTTTTCAACAAAAAAAAGTTAAGCTAAATATACTTTATTACATAAATGAATAGATTTTATCACATAAATAAATATATTTTATTACATATAAATGTATATATATTTTATATATTTCACATAAAATATCTAAGAGATGTGCAAATTAAATGATCAATCTTATAAAATAAAAAAATATTTATTCCTTAAGGGGTCATAACAAGTCATAATGGGTAGCTGCGAATTGACCCGTTATTTTAATGGGTCACTAACGGATGACACTGATATCAACCCAACCCGATAACCTCGAACCTAAACCCATAAATTTGCGGGTCATTTCGTGTCATCACCTTATGCCATAATCAAATATCTAGAGTCTCATTTGATCAAGTTTGGAAAATGTTACAGGGAAGCATCAGACCAAAGACATCTTCACTGACTAGGTGAGGAGTCTACATAATCTCCTATTAACCAATCTCATAACGGTTTTAATATAAAAACATGAGATCTCTATTGAATTGACAATCTTGGCATAGAAGATATTCTTATTAAGGAATATTCAAATTCATGGAGTCACAACGATAATTATCCAATAAGTAGTAATCACATTCACATTCACATTCAAACTCTTGATTAGGGTTACAAATCTGTATAGTGTTTCCAACACGCCTATATTACCCTTTTCAATTGCGATGTTCTTCCACTATTCTTGTAACTCTCTCAAAACTCTGGTAAGTACGTACTTCAACCCTTTCCAAAGGAACCAAGTTAAAATTAATCATGAGAATTCCTCCTTATAGAAACAATTTCGTCTTAATCCGATTATTCAAATGAGCTTTTGATTAATACTTCTCACCCATGTATCCCTTCCACAATTAATTTCTGAATTCATATTTTGTAATATTCTCTAAACTTCGTAAATTCACAAAAAATAGCTTGAGACTCCAAATAATTTCACAAAAACTCTTAAAGACTTGTGAGACTGATTAATAATTATCTATTACCTCAAAAATGTTAAATCACTTCCAAACAAGTTATGAAAAATGCTCCTCTCATAATTTAATTTTGAAAAATGAAAATAAACTTAATAATCACCAAACTCTTGAATTTTCCATTTCAAAAATTTACTTCCACACAACTAAATTCTATAACCATCAGCAAAGGTCCAAGTTAGTAAAAACAAAATCAAGAAAATCTTCAATTCCTTTAAATAAACCTTAAGAACAAGGTTGAAAAATTTAAGTAGCAAGATTAACATAACCTGAAAATTTGGTTGTTACAATAGGTATCCTATGTGGATTAGAATTTTGAATTTAGGCAATAGAAAACTAAGATTAAATACCAAATATCAGTAGTTTTTTAGTTTAGGTACTAACTTAGAGTAAGACATTTTGTATGAGGTTACAAATTTGTACGAAACGTGAAATTTTGACACTGAGTGCTTGGTGGTTTTCTGTTAGTTATTTTTTTTGATTTAATAATAGTTATGAATGTCAAATAGTCACAAATTCATAAAAATATAAAGTGGTTAATGCTTGGATTTAGGTTTGGGGGATGAATTCCTAAAAACTAGAGACTAAAGTAAAATTTAAGACTTTCAAACACTGAAAAAACAATAAATCAGTAAAATAGTTGTGACTATTGGATACAGTTGAGTTTGTTAAAAAAAAATTAAAAAGAGTCTCCCGAGCGCTTGGCACTATTCACTAAGAAGTGCTCAGTAGAACCATGTTTTTTAAAGTATGTACCGAATTTAGTTTCTATAAAGTGAAATGACAAAAACGTATGTTTTGATAGTTAAAATGAAAAATATTGAAATTTAGTATCTAAAGTCAACGAATATTTTACTTATTTACTAAAAAGATAGAAAGTTAAGACTCTTAAAAAATACTCAATTTCATGGACTAATATCCCATACACATAATTGTGACTCTAATACTTGGGCTAAAGACTAAGGGCCAGTTTGGGGTTGAGGTGCCTTAGAAATAAGTTGCTTATTTCTATCGTAAAATAGTTTTTGGTGTTTGGTTAATAAAGTAAAATCTGCTTATTTTGAAAATAGAGGTGGGGAAAAGCAGATTTTGGAGATTGGGGTAAAGCAGTTAAAGAGATGCTTTCAAAATTTGCTGTGTGGGAAAGCAGGCATAACTTCTGAAATTGTCCTCACCCAATTTAAAAAATGACAACCCTTACCCCCCTCATTAAAAAATTATAATAACATTTTTAAATTATAATAGCATAATTACCTTTTACTTAACAAATTAAAATAACAAATTAAAATAACAAAAAATATTAATAAAAATTGAATTTTATATATGTAAGTCAAGAGACTAATTTTTACTAAAAAAATCATAAATACAACTTAGAAAAAAAATTATAAATAAAAGTTAGAAAAAAGTCTATAAATAAAAGTAAAAAAAATCATAATTAAAAGTTTAAAAAGCAAGTGAAAGCATTCTTGTTT